>CABEEJ010006583.1:14415-25072 GCA_901482245.1 Timema douglasi | reverse complement strand
GGGGGGGGGGGGGGTGGCAAGTTACCACCTACGAAGCCGGGAAGCGTTGCAACTATTGAGGAGGGATGAGTCAAAATCTGAGCCATGTGATTGGGCATGGAGGGCTCTTGGTTTGTCAGGGTCGCCGGGGTTGGTGACCACTCGTGTTGCCGTGGTGAGGTTGTTGTACTCAGCGATACAATAGTTGTATTGTGGCTGGTATATTATATTTTCTGTAGAGCAGTCATAGTAAGAAGCGGATATACACTATAGTCCCACTAGGCACAGGCCTAGAAGCTTTAGGGGGTGGCACATTTCGGATAGCGTTATTTTTATTTTAATATCTTGTTTTTATAAATATATTGATTAACATTCATGAAATAGTCCAAGTTAAAGTCAGAATGACAATTCTTTTTAAATAACTGTACTTTGCAATTACTTTGTAACTGACATCCGTCTCCTCTTCATAATGTTAACTCAAGCTACTGTAAGGCATGTACATGCCAGATTTTCTTTTGTTGAAATATTTTCTCAAATACTACCCCCTCCAATACCTCTTTCCTCCAAAACCTCATAAAACCCTTGAACAAAATTAAGGGATTATAATTGTGCCTAGGGGCGCTAAGAATCTGTTTGAATCACAGCATCAACAAAAGACGTCAGTTACAAAGTAATTCCAAAGTACAGTTATTGAAAAAGAATTATTTTATTATATATTTGGAAGAAGGTATAGGAAAGGTGGATAGAAACATATAAAAGGGGGACAAACACAACATGGCCTTTGCAATGAAAAGAAGAACACAGTTCACACTTTACACTGCTGCCAATGGACAAAGAGGTAATGGATGTCTCTTAAAGAAAATTGATCGTCACCGCCCAATCCCCCGACCCAGGTTTCATTCTATCGGAACTCATCAGGGAGGAGTGTGAAACGCGCAACACAACTTCCTAAAAGAGAAAACCAAAAAAAGACAGGACAAACACAGGAAAAGGACATTGGATGCGATTGGATGTCATTCTGACTTTAAACTTTAACTATTTCATTAATCTTAAATTTAATATCTTAAGTTTGAAATCATCCAATATGTATTATCAATGTTAAATTTTTAATTCAACAGAAATTATAATTTAAGAAAGGACCATTTAAAAATAGTAAAAGTAATGATCATTCAAGTATTTAGTTATCTATTTTGGTATGTTTATTTTTATTACCTTGTCATGTCAATGCAATCAAGGATAATTCAAAATGGACGACGATATTAGATTAGTGTTTGTTGAAAGTAGTTTTAAACCTCTATTACATGGTTATTGTGAAATTTGATATTAATTTTATTAATTTATCGAGTGATATATAGGTGAAACTGCCGATTTAGCAACCTATATTTACCGTTGCGTTTTAAAAATCGATCTGTACGTTCACCAAGAGAGAGCTCGAAACTCTTTTTGTCTCAATCCTTAGCGTTATATGACGAGCTTGAAATGTGAGTACTCGCAGGGCCCCAGTTGTAAGGCGTTCTCTCTCTCTCTCTTGCGCAGTACATCCTGTTGGCGTCTCAGATCTTCCAGTTCATGGACAAGTACCTGCTTAGTAGCGAGTCGCCGTTCATGATGCGCTACGTCCAGGCAGGACTAGCCGAGCAGCAGATGATCATCCTGGCTGCAATCATACGGGACCTAGACCGAGAGACCGCTCGGACAGAAACAGGTACGAGGGGTGTGCCGAGTACACTTTTAAATTGTAAGTGAAATCGTTCGTATCAAATATATGAAGGTGGATTGAAGTTTAAATACTTATGTAAATTTTTGTATGTTTGAAACAATTAATATCTATAACTTAATGCACTGACACTATTTAGAAAAGGTTTTATCATACAATTGTTCACAATATTCCATAACAGGCTGAAAAGTTATCACAACATGCAATTCAATTACTTAAAAAGTTTTAGTATGAAATTAATTTGTAGCATTTGAACAGCTCAGAATGGAGATAATTGAACATAAATTAATATTCTGTCTGTCAATAGATTTATTGCCCGAGCCAGCATTCTTTTCAAAGCACAGTCAAATTTATTAATAGTTTTGAGTGACCTGGCGGTCTAGGGGTAAGGTGTCAGACTTCTGTGCTGGCGGCTGGGGTTCAATCCTCGGTCCCAGCACAGATTTATTTGANTTATGAATGTGGGGAATGCCAGGTCTCCACCGTGGTTCGGATTCCACGTTAAACTGTAGGTCCTCCATTTCATCTCACAATCACCCTACCATTACACATTAGCGTAAGTGCGTATAACCCGAACGGGTAGTAAGACGCGGTGCTAATAATAATAATAATAATAATAGTTTTGAAGAATATAAATATCAACCTGTTAAAAACTTTGTGTATTTTATGCCCATCTTAAGCTCCAAAATATGAATCCTCCTTTGATAAAACCACTACCCAAAAATATTCAAACTTTGATAATAACATTTATATGTTTGATTCAAGTTCACATGAGATTGAACAATTTTACCCCTACTGATAATTAATCTAGCGAAAGTAAAATGTTTCCAAGATTTTCTCACTCTTACACATTTAATATTAATTGTTGCTTTATTAAGAGCAATTATCATACTTCACGGCCTCCCCTCAATCGCCTGTTTTCTCCTGTTGCAGGGACGATATCTGTGTACTTTGGTGCGACCTTAGGATCCTTGTACAGCGAATTCTCTCAGGCCTTGACTCGATACACTCACAACCTTCTGGCCCGGAGTATCCTCAACGAGAGTCTCCAAGGCACGCTTCTGAACCACCTGGGGGTCAGCCCTTGGTCGCAGGAGAATTCAACCACCTGGCCCCTCCAGGTGTATCCCCGCACCCTCGCGGTCCTGGCACAGGTGACAAACTAGTAGCAACTGAGATTATATATTTAATTTACAATAAGTCTGTGCAAGTATAAGATTTTAAGTTTTAAATCGTTAGTTTCAAATTTGAATTGATTCTGAATGAAATATTCTACAAATTTAAAAAAAATCTAATCTGATTCACAGATTTTTATAGTGAAATGGTTTCAAATCGAATTTAAAGATAAATTGTATTCATCTACATTTATAAAATTGTCATTAAAATTGTAGCCAAACAATAAACAGATAATATTACTTGGTTCACACATTTCTAGGTTAAATTAAATAATATAATTTTATTAGTTATAATCTATATATGGTAATCTAATTTATCTGAAATGTTAGAATGTTTCAACAATGAACATATTAATAGAAATAATTAATTACGGAACTGTGTAAAGTCCACTTTTTCGATCCGAAGCGAACCCAAATTGAATATATTAAATATTCTCAAAGTGGAATCAATGGTTTGAATATTTCCTGTTATTTTATGATTGATCACATCTTATATTGTGCTTATTTAGATAACAATTTACAATAAAATTATTCTTTAAGCTTCAAAACTCTGACTTAACTTTGAAACAAATATCAACTTCTACTTCACTTTGATAAAAAAATACCTGCTTTGACCATTTTAAAATTAAACAAATAATTAAATTATAAATTATTCAATCTATGTTGAATTGTCGCTATTTTTTTCCTTATATACATCATAAATCAATATCCATATGATAATATCCAGAATAATTTACTTGTAAGTTGTGATAGTAACGTTATTTGTCAAATTAGAAGTAAATATTACAAACACTTGTGCAATAAAACATTTTTTTTAGGTGATTTAAGTATATAGAGCTAAAAGATAGCCATAAACCCACTACAGCGAAATATTAAAACTTTTATTCGGCTTCGAGAATATTTAATATATTTAATTTGAGATTGCTTTGAATTTAAAAAGTGGACTTGGCCCACCGTTAATAAGTCCTCAGAAATGAGATTTTCCTGAATGATAGAGGGCTGGTACTTGAAACTAAATACCCTAGTTTGATCTGTTGTCTGTCCCCAGGTATTGTTATTGAAGCCCCAGCAGGACAAGGAGGCGGCCATCATCAGCATCTGGCATCGTCTGGTCAGCACCCTGGTAGCCAACATATCCAACCCTCCCAACATCTTTGAGCTGGAACATGAAGGTACCCATTCACACTCACTCGGTCTTGATACATCTCTCTCTACGAGGTGATGGCTGCCTCTATAAGGCATTCACGAGCTAAGTTTACCTGGATGACAGCTCGAAATGTTACTAGAAGTAATCCCTAATATATCACTACGCCAACAGCTGACATCTATCATTTTGGATGACTGTAATGAAAACAGATGGTAATATATTAATGTGATAGTTAACCACGGTAATTTAGGCCAATATTATTTATATATTTATTTGAGATCGAGCACAAAGCTTATTTATAGTTTTATTCCACTTAAAAAAATATTCACACCACTTTCACAAAAACGCCCAGTATTGTGTTGTTTTGTGACAGACCTGAACGTGGAGCACACCCAGTATTGTGTTGTTTTGTGACAGACCTGAACGTGGAGCACGCCCAGTATTGTGTTGTTTTGTGACAGACCTGAACGTGGAGCACGCCCAGTATTGTGTTGTTTTGTGACAGACCTGAACGTGGAGCACACCCAGTATTGTGTTGTTTTGTGACAGACCTGAACGTGGAGCACGCCCAGTATTGTGTTGTTTTGTGACAGACCTGAACGTGGAGCACGCCCAGTATTGTGTTGTTTTGTGACAGACCTGAACGTGGAGCACACCCAGTATTGTGTTGTTTTGTGACAGACCTGAACGTGGAGCACGCCCAGTATTGTGTTGTTTTGTGACAGACCTGAACGTGGAGCACGCCCAGTATTGTGTTGTTTTGTGACAGACCTGAACGTGGAGCACGCCCAGTATTGTGTTGTTTTGTGACAGACCTGAACGTGGAGCACGCCCAGCTGCTCCTGTTCCTGTTCCACTCGCTCAACCTCATGCAGAAGAAGTCGGTGATCCTGCTGACGGCTGGAGGTGTGATCTGTACCGCCAACACTGTCGCCTCTGCCATGAAGGACTCGCAGCTGCTACACCTGTCTCGACTGGTCTTGCTGCTCGACTACCTCATGAAGCATCTGTATGACCCTCCTCCGGCCTTGTTGGAGCAGGTGCGGAACTATGGAGACCAATTTTACAAATACTAGAGAACTCGAATTGAATATATTAAATATTCTCGAAGCCTAATCAGAGTACTATATTACTATTAATGGTTATTGGTACGCACTAAAATTTCTCGAAATAGTTTGATTGCACAATCGTATGTACTACTTAGTTTTAATCTGAGAAATCAAGTCATCACTTCAGCTGCCGTGTCCAGATGTCATTTTTTTCAATTTTCAGAATTTTTACCGGGAAAGCTTTGTAATTGTTGAAGCTGAAAGTTTTTCCTAAGTGATGTCGAAGTTGACATTTATTTTGAAGCTTTGCACACCCCTAATTTATATTTAAAAAAAATTGCTGTGATTTATTTTTAATTTTCTTAAACCACTTAAATAAGGTTTTTTTTAAAAATCATTTGCAAATATTTTATTCGTAATTTTTTTTTTTTTTACTCATCGTAGTCCAGTTATCAAATTTAACACAAATCACGGTATCTATGAACGAGTGACGATGTGCTGCGCGCTTTCAGGTACAATGGAACCTGTTCAGCGCCACGAGCATGGTGGAGGACCCCTGTGACTCCAAGGACTCTGGCCGAGGGGTGGCCTCGCGCATCTACTGCCCCTGGAAGGAGATAGAGGACAACTACCGCAAGTTTGGCCCCCAGGACGAGTTCTCGATGAAGCCAAGGTTTTATAGCCTGACCAGCGCCGAGCTCAACAACCAGGAGTTCCCCAAGCTGGACGGACTGGTAGGTGTTTGTGTGATTGGCAGCTGTACCTCTCTGTACTATAGTTTCTGTGTTTGACAGCTTAGTGTTAACTGAGTTCAAATCGAATCTTGAATTGAAGCAAATAATAACTCACAAATTTCGAAGAATTATCAAATCGGTTCATATCTTAGTTAAATTTACTAAAGTTGTGATGTTAAAAAAAGTTACACATTAAAAAAACTTTATATTAGTATTTGAACCCAGTCCTCCCAGTTCAACATGTTGACGCGGTAAAGAGCACCCTCTGTTGTGGTGATTATAAACCATAAATATATATTTCCAGTCCTCCCATAGCCTATATTTTGGTTTAATTAATGACCCTATTAGGTGAAAAGACTTGTTTTTTTTTTCCTATCAAGTCGAATAAATGTGTTTATATGCGGTTGGAAAAATAATGAATTAGGAAATGTTCAAGAATCGAAAAATCAAGGTTGAACTTAAAAATCAGAATCAATAATCGGAATCTAGAAAAACTGGTATGACATCTTGATTGATAAGCATTTATTTTAACTCATAAGAATCATTAGCATATTTTAGGTATATTGTGGGATTTGCTTGACAACCTAAAACCTTTTCAACTTTTTTTCTAGTTTGGTTTAATTCGAGTTATCGATTCAATTAGTATAAAATTTGAATCAATATCAATATTATCGAAGCTTCTCAGACCCTCAGCTCTCAGTCCCTTACTCTTGTTTGAATACTTGATCCTGTGTGCAGGCGTGCAACTTCATCCTGGGCTCCGCCGACAAGCTCAAGTATCCTCTCCTATTGGACGCCTTGATCGAGGTGCTGAACGTGACGAACCAATGTGGTCCTTCCGTCAAAAGGACCGAGAAGCTCAGCTTCACGGGGCTGTGCACTGTCCAATACTGCTTTACTATTTGTTGGAGGTGGGTTAACATTACACATACATTTGTAGTATTGTACCAAGTCCAAGTTTTCAATTCAAACCGAACCAAACATAATATATCAGGATGTCTACCATTCGGGAAAATCAGGGAAAACGGGAATTAGCCGGGAATTTGAAGTGATCGGGAAAAAACGGAAATAAGTCGGGAATTTGGTAATTCGCAATAAAAATCCGGGAAAATGATAATTTACTCAAAATATGAAATACAATAATCAGTTCATTATAATGTCATTTTTTTGTTTGTAGCTGTGTAATATATTTTTAATTCCTAGTAAACAATTTTAATTCGAATTTTAAAACTTATTATTATTATTTAATGATATAACTCTACAAGGACAACCTCTTTTCACTTGATTATGTAATTGTATTATATTTGGAAGGAGGTACAGGAAAGGTGGATAGAAACATATAAAAGGGGGACGAACACAATATGGCCTTTACAATGAAAAGAACACAGTTCACACTTTACACTACTGCCAATGGACAAGGAGATAATGTTTGCCTCTTAAAGAAAATTAAAAAATTATTAATAGAAAAACGAGGGTGGAAGGGGGAAATGATCAGGGGAAAGGTCAGGGATTTCGTTGGTCAAGTTTAGTAGACACCATGTATATGGAAAATTCCCAAGGTATAATCAAAGTATGAAATTTAGGGGTGTATGAAGTCCATCTTTTCAATTTGAAGCGAATTTGAATCGAATATATGAAATATTCTCAAAGCCGGATCGAAGTTTGAATATTTTACTTTAGATTTTTATGTAATCTATCACTTTAAAGAAAAGGACTTAAGGAATAGTTCATATTCAAAGCCAAGTCAAAGTGTACGCAGCTACCCACACCCTAGGATACATAATTGAACATAGAACATAGTCAGTTGTCCAGCATTGACCGTTTCGAAAGGCTCTACGAACATTTCCGTGCTTGTGTAGGTTGTTGCTACTGTTACCGCCATCAACCCCGTACATGGACAAGCTGGCTCTAGGAGAGGAGATGTCCTCCCCCACAACTCTCCTACACTCCCTGGTTTGGGGCCCTCGTGCTGCCAGTAAGACGTTCAACGGCTGGATGAAGGTAAGACACTTCACTGGCGTTCTAGCAGCTTTGGCTAGCTGTACGAGCTGAGGTCTCTTAGAGACGATGTGCTGCCAGTAAGACGTTCAACGGCTGGATGAAGGTAAGACACTTCACTGGCGTTCTAGCAGCGTTGGCTAGCTGTACGAGCTGAGGTCTCTTAGAGACGATGTGCAGCCAGCAAGACGTTCAACGGCTGGATGAAGGTAAGACACTTCACTGGCGTTCTAGCAGCGTTGGCTAGCTGTACGAGCTGAGGTCTATTAGAGACAATGTGCTTCCAGTAAGACGTTCAACGGCTGGATGAAGGTAAGACACTTCACTGGCGTTCTAGCAGCGTTGGCTAGCTGTACGTGATGAGGTCTATTAGAGACGATGTGCAGCAATGGACCTCATCTGCACTAGAAGAGAAGAGTCGTCCTTACGAGACGCTGAATCGGGTAGACAATCCTGACTCTAAGAGGGGCTTCACCTCCCTTGTGTTAGTGTTGCGCTACTCTTCTTAGTGTGTACCATATTTATTTTGGTGAGGGGGTGAGGTCAGGAGTGTGTGAAGTACACTTTTTCATTTCGAAGCGAAGTCGAATCGAATACTAAGAGATATTCCTGAAGCCGAATAGAAGTTTGAATATTTATAAAAACAATTTAATGTTTAATAAAAATATTACACCTTGCAGATCTATGTAAATTTAGGTATTAAGTATAATTTACACTGCTATATTTAAAATGAAACTAATACATTTACTCTTGATAAATTAAGTTATCACAAAATGTAATATAATTATTTCAGTTTTTCTTTATACCACGACTAATTTGTAATGAAAATAACAACAAATAATTAAACATAAATGTGTGTTTTAACGGGTTTTTTTTTGTGAAGCTTGATTTGTAACTGTCGAATTCAGAACTCTACTCTGGAATTAAATCAAAGCGAACCAATATTTGAAGCAGAGTGAAAAGTTTTTAAAGCCTTGCACACCCCTATTTTTAATTACAAATTTGTCTAATCCTATACTTCTCAAATCGAGTATTTTTCTTTCAAAATTTGAATCCAAATTCTAAAACTCGGATTTTTAAGAATATACGGTTGCAACCACACAGACTAAATTGGGGCGTGTGGTTGTATAAGATTGTAGTGTTGAAGGTTGTTATGATAAGCTAGCAAACAAATGAAATAGAAGCACTGACCACATAAACACAGTCAGCATTCCAGAGTGGTAAACTGGGCCGGGCAGCAGAATAATATCTAGTCTTGAGTATTCACTATCGAGTCTAGGGGGTCACTCTGCTAGTTTTCGGGGCTACGCGGGTTAGGACACCGGCACATCAGTACGTTTAGGGGCTACTGCTCGAGCCCAGGGTACCGTGGTTCGGGAACCGTGTAGGATCACCTCGAGGTCAGTCAACCGAGTCATAGATTTGCACACCTCTAATTGTAACAGTTCCGTCAATAAATATTGTAAAGAATACGGATCATCTGGTCAAAACTTGTGTTCATCATTTGTTTCTCATTTATTTAGGATTGCCTGGTGAAACAAGGAATGTACACGCAATACGCAGAAACATTACTTAAGAATGTGTCCAAGAAAGTTGTCAACAACTTGCATTACGATGTCAGCGTCGCTAAGAACTTCATCAACGCTTTCTGCCCTCAGGTGCAGAAGTCAGGTGAGGATCCGGGACACTGGCAAGTAGTGCCCGCTACGTTCACCAACCTTCCACCTTTTGCTAAACATGATCGACATTAGCCTGTCCTTGCTTGGCCCTATCATAACATCCCTTAAGAGTTTGAAAAAATAATAAATCTATCGAAATTGAAATTTGAGTATAATGTGTAAAAGTAGAAATTTTATTTTTAATGTTAACCTAAATATATGAAAATACTCCATATCCACAGAGCACCTAAACGTTATACTGTCCACTTCACTGAACATCAAGTCTTAGATTCGGATTCATAACTTTGAGCTTTTAATATATTTAACTAATCTAATAATAAAAATCAAGTTTTCCAATCTGGTGTGTTTGTTCCAGACTACCTAGTCCCAAAGTCGCAACTCCCCCAGCTGTCAGAGCTCCTCATCCTTGACGCGGTCATCGCCAAGATACAAGTCCTCCTGGATGAGGGTATCTCAAAGCCTGCAGCGGACCTGCCAGAGGGCACCAAGTGAGTCTCGAACCTCAGCCTGGATTTTGGGGACTCCTCGGTCCATTGGGGGAGGGGAGGGGATAGCAATATATAACTAATCTTAAACTCTGAAATTTAGAGAGATTATCGAAAATTTCAAGTGTTCATTTTTTTCAAGTTTTGTTAAAATCTTAAAAAAAGCCAAGTTCAAACTCCACCCAAATTGGAATTTTCTATTTTTGAGTGCCTCCATCCTTCTAGTCTTTTTTTAAATTTTAAAATGAAGTGTGTGAAATGTTTGTTTTCTTGCGTACGTTGTATTTAGTTACCAACGCACCGCGCTAATAAATTGAACGTGTACTTTCAGGAACACCGAGACTACTTTGCCTTCACCGACGACGACAGAACTAGCCAAGGATCTGCTTTCGTCTGTTCTGAACCTCACAGAGTCTATCATAGCTTGCAGCAGGTGAGACTTGTTGTTTTCTCTTAGCTCTCAAGGTCGCAATTAGTCAGTCAACATCGTTTCCCTGTATAATATCTGGAAGAAGGTACAGGAAAGGTGGATAGAAACATATAAAAGAGAGACGAACACAATGTGGCCTTTACAATGAAAAGAAGAACACAGTTCACACTTTACACTGCTGCCAATGGACAAAAAGGCAATGGTTGCCTCTTAAAGATAATTGATCGTCACCGCCCAATCCCCCGACCTAGGTTTCATTCTATC
>CABEEJ010006583.1:0-14074 GCA_901482245.1 Timema douglasi | reverse complement strand
TTTTTTTTTATACATCCATTACTGTTTCAAGCCTGTGGTCAGTTTTTTATTCAAGTCGGTTTTTCCCTCTGCCGGCTTGGTAGGCCTCATATGAAAGGCTAATAAAGATAGTTAATAGGGGTGTGCAAAGCTTTGAAACCTTAACTCGGCTTCAAACAAACTAAATTCCGGCTTCCAAGCTTCACCAATAAAAATATCTACAGCTTAAGAGATACTCGTTTTATGATCAATTAATCCCATTTAGCTGTTGTATACGCTACAAATTAATATTTATTTGAAAAAACCCTGGAATAATTGACTTTTAAATCATAATAATAACTTAATTTTTCATATTAAAACAAAATAGCACAAACAAATTATGCCATAAAGCAATTACAAGTGATTTTAGTGCATAAAGTTATATATAAATAACCACGGTATAGTATTTTTTCAATCATAAAACAATTAACAAAGATTACGAAAACATTGATTTGGCTTTGAGAATATTTTATATATTTGACTAGGTTTAAAAAAAAATGAGAATGTTGGCTACACACACCCCTAGTTCATATTTACCAAAATTTGGGCATAGCTACTTGTTTCTTTTAATAAAAGATATCCACTGTCGGAAACGACTGACCCACTTCTGATTCCTTTTAACACCCGGAACTCAAGTTAATTTCTTTATTCACTCAAGCTTTTGGCAGCAAACAGGAAATATTCTGAAAATTGAAAAATGACACCTGGACTCGGCCACTTTTCAGAATAGGATATCTATAAGCGAGTAAATCCTCACTAGAACAAATTTAATAGCTTTGGCTTTTCGATTCTTAAACCAGAAATAGCCGAGCTCAGGATCGAATATCTATTAAAATCTTGTTCCGAAACTTGAAAATTCAACGACTTATATCTCCATAACACTTACCTGTCATACTATCAACGTCCGTGATCGTGTCCCAGGTCCAGCCTGCTCTATCAAATCAACGAGAGCGCGGATCCTGTAGGCAAGTACTCCGACCAAGACTTCCACGCCTTCAAAGACATCCTCGCGGTCTCGTCCAGTCGCTGCGCCAAGACCAACACGCTGGCCACGGCGCTGATGGGGCTGCTACCGACCGGCGTCAGGACCGTCCTGGAACGTTGGAACGAGGGCACCGTGCCCGACTTCCCCTGGGTATGGTCCCTAACGTCACCATAACCTCAAATATGTGAAAGCTCAGGGTGTCTACCATCCGGGAAAATCAGGGAAAACGGGAATTAGCCGGGAATTAGAAGTGATCGGGAATAAGTCGGGAATTTGGTAAATCTCAACAAAAATCCGGGAAAATTATATTTTACTAAAAATATGAAATACAATAATCAGTAAATTGTCATTTTTTTGTTGTAGCTGTGTAAAATATTTTTAATTCCTAGTAAACAGTTTTAGTTCAAATTTTAAAACTTATTATCATTATTATTATTATTATTTAAAAAAAGATTACTAGAAAAACGTGGGTGAGGGAGGGGGAGGGAGTTAGAAGGATGTGACATACTTTTTTAGTCGGGAATTTTAGGAAATGATCAGGGGAAATCAGGGAAAAGGTCGGGGATTTCATCGGTCAAGTTTAGTAGACACCGTGAAGCTGGTTTGAATCCAAGTAGAATCCTGAGTAATATTATTAACTTATCTTTGGTTGTAAAATAAACAACTAAGTTATGGTCAGTCAAAAGTTAAAGAACTCGTCTAACTAAATTTACTAGGTTATGTGGAGTTAAGACCCACTTCGACGGTCAGACAGTCTAAAGGTATTATTCTCGCAATAGACTAGACTCCGATGCTGTGAGATCAGGGTTTGAGTTCTGTTCAGAGTGTATGGAGGATGGTTTTTTACTAAATTGTGCTAAAATTAGGTTAAGTCGGGTCGAAAGCTCTCTCTTTCATATCATTTACATACAAATCCTGAATCTGAATTCAAATTTGGTAAATAATTTTGATTAAAGCAGAAATAGTAACTACATACTAATTATATTAAAATGTGTTTATTACAACATTTAAGATTAATTCACTTAAGTGTTAAATTAATGTTCTGGAGTCTGGTTATTAGATCTGGCCTGCAATTTTATTAGGGACAAACCACTCGCCAATAAGCAGTATTAAAGCTATCATTAGATGTCTTAATAAGATTTTTATTTTAAATCTTGAATCTGATAACTTCTCGAGTAACTTTGAGTATTTGAAGGTCCTAGCCTGTATTGATATCAATTCCTACTTCTAGGTAACTAGTCAATTAACTGATTTAGAATCTCATTAAGTATGGTCACACACATTTGACACGGTCATTTTTGTTCAAGAACCTAATAAAATAAGTTGAATGATTTCAAACTATTTACCATGGTTTGTTTTTTGTTGCAAAGAAAGCGGGATTCCAAACGATCATCGTTGGCCATCTGTCCAGTTTTCTAGCTAAGGTGTAAAATATTAGTGAATGTGCACCGCTAACAGAATGTCTGCTTCTTGCTCCCCAGAACTCTTACGCTAACGACGCTATCCCCGCGGAGAGCTACATTCTCGCCGTGGTCAACACACACATCTCCTCGCTGTCGAGCAGCGGAAACTTCAGTGTTAACCATTCTCTCAAGTTCCTGCTACACTCGCTGGTGACCTTCATAGGAGAACACATCAAGTTAGTGCTCCAGTATCCTCTGGTTGTATCAAGTTAGTCCTCCACTATCCTCTCGTTGTATCAAGTTAGTCCTCCACTATCCTCTCGTTGTATCAAGTTAGTCCTCCACTGTCCTCTCGTATCCAATTAGTCCTCCACTGTCCTCTCGTATCAAGTTAGTCCTCCACTATCCTCTGGTTGTATCAAGTTAGTCCTCCACTGTCCTCTCGTATCCAATTAGTCCTCCACTGTCCTCTCGTATCAAGTTAGTCCTCCACTGTCCTCTCGTTGTATCAAGTTAGTCCTCCACTGTCCTCTCGTATCCAATTAGTCCTCCACTGTCCTCTCATATCAAGTTAGTCCTCCACTATCCTCTGGTTGTATCAAGTTAGTCCTCTGGGATGTGAAGGCCCCACTCCTAATTCTAGTTTCTGTCCTGACAATGTCCTTGTGTCCCAGGAAGTGCAGCGAGGACTCTGCTATCCGTCAGCAGGCTGTGGACGTGCTTGTCCCCCTGACCTTGGACACCTGCACGGAGCACCTCCACGACGCCATCCTGCGCACCTTGGAGCAGGTGATTGGTGACCCTGAGACGGACGAGCACCAGAAGAGGGTGTACTGCATCGTGCTCGAGCACACCTACCACCTGCTGAATATCTTCACTTGCGACCAGAGAGTGCAGTTCTTGTGAGTGGTCAGAAACACGAGCTGTTCTCTAGAGGCAATGCGATTGAACAAGTTTAGCAAATGTATACAAGCTATGCGGTGACCTGGTGGTCTAGGGGTAAAGTGTCGGACTTCTATACTGGCGGCCGGGGTTCAATCCTCGGTCCCGGCATAGATTTATCTGATTACCAAACCCTTCCTTCACCTCTGACAAGACATCTTGTGAATGTGGGGAATGCCAGGCCTCCACCGTGGTTCGGATCCCCACGTTAAACTGTAGGTCCTCCATTTCATCTCACAATCACCCTACCATTACACATTAGCGTGAGTGCGTATAACCCGAACGGGTAGTAAGACGCGGTAATAATAATAATAATAATAATAAGCTATGAATGGGGAGTTAATTATTTCATATTGTTCAATTTTTTTTTTTACTTCCATGACTGTTTCCTGCCTGGTTCAGTTTTTTTTTATTCAAGCCATGTATTCTCTACTACCGGCTGGCTAGACCTGTCGTAGCTTTATATGTCTTATAATCTAACTCAAGACTAGGATAGACACAACATCCAGTCCCCAGCTGGTAATTTATCAATGTGAAAAGGTAAACCCATATTTCCATCAATGATAAATTTTCGGAAGCGCCAGGAATCGAACCAGGGACCCTTAGCCCAGTAGGCAGTGTCGCTACCGACTGGGCTAAGGGAATTATTACAGTTCACGAGTCATAAGGTGTCAAACTTTATATTTGGTGCTTTTTGTGTTCTATTGTTAAGGTAAAGTGATAAATGTATGGGTTTGAAATCTATCATAACTAAACATTCATATGAGGTGTGCAATAAGAAAGTGTAGAAACACTGTACAACAATGTGAATACTGTTCAACCGCACTCATCCCTAATTCATTGGCATAATTGTTACATAAGCTGAACAGGGAGTAATATCCGTTGCTTACAAAAAAGTGAATATATATATATCTTTTTAGGGTTGGACTGGAATTATTACATTTTTATATATGAATCTAAATATCGGGGACGGGAAATTATTAAAATGTTGCTTTGGAATAATTCTAGACTAAAAATATATATTGTTTTTAAACTAATATGATAATACAAATAATATATCATAAAAGTATGATATAGATAAAGGGGGTGTGAATAGCATTTTTTTTATCAAAACAAGTAGCAAAATTTTGAACAAATATTGAATAATACAAATCAAATAATTAAGCGGAGTTTATTTCCCGCCTGGACAGTTGCCGGAAAGTTGTCTCTCCCGCCCGACTCTCGGGAATGAATAAATTCCCGAGGGTTCGAGATCCCGTCAACCCCTGATATTTTAAAATATAATGTATTGAACATTGAAAGGAGAATGGAACTTTGAGGCTCTGGTAAATGTGCAGGCCTTGCCCTGCTATCCTCCTCTCATTGTTTAATGTCCTTGTCAGCGACGCGGTGGATGAGAAGGTGTTGCTGGAATGCCTCAAGTTCATGGAGACACTCCTGGACAAGCCGGCCGGACGTCTGGCGCTTGACCAGTTCTTCAACAAGGAGACAGACCGAGACCTGGTGCAGGTGCTTCTGTCGGTGTCATCTCCGCAAGGCTCTCTATCGACTCAATACAGCACCAAGGTGCTCCGTTTCTTCAACAAACTCTTCAGCACAGGTAACACACGATAGTCTCTCTATCCTTAGCCCTCCAAACAAAGCAACAATAATTCGAATCTGGGAATTTTCCACTGTGACCATTATTAGTTCCTTTGTTATTTTACTTTAATACCGACAGTGGCCATTTTGTTTACAATTTTTGTCTACTTTCTACACTTTTTAAGGTTTAATCAACCCCCTTAGGGTACATCATAAGAATAAATATAGAGGGTGTGCGATGCTTTGAAACAATTTTGACCTTGAAGACTCTCCAATAAAACTTAGGACAGCTAAAATAATCAATTTATATTCAACTATAGCCATTCTGAGCTGTTTTGTACATTACAGATTAATATTTAAACCCGGTCCCAGCATAAATTTATCTGATTACCAAACCCTTCCTTCACCTCTGACAAGACATCTTGTGAATGTGAGGAATACCAGGCCTCCACCGTGGTTCGGATTCCACGTTAAACTGTAGGTCCTCCATTTCATCTCACAATCACCCTACCATTACACATTAGCGTAAGTGCGTACAACCCGAACAGGTAGTAAGACGCAGTGCTAATAATAATAATAAAAATAATAATATTTAAAAATTCTGAAGTAATTGAATTATATGTTATAATAATAACTTAATGTGTCAGATTAACACGAAATATTAAAATACAATTGTACAATAAAACATTTTCAAAGTAATTTCAGTGAATTAAGTATATAAACAAAACACATAAAATTTTCAAGCATAAAACAACTAAAAGAAAATATTCAAACTTCGGTTTGGCTTAAAAAATATTTAATATATTTGATCCAAGTGAACTTCACGCACATCGCTAGTAAATGCTTTTTTTTATATGATTGAATTAATGAAACAAGATTGACATTTCAAATAATGAAGATCAAGAATCGAAAAGGTTGAGTTTGAAATTTAAGAATTGAAACAGAGAAAAAACAGCAAGTGTGGCATTAAAGTCTGTGCAAATTTTTGCAATTAATAGTCCAAATCTGAATTTTAATAAGATTGGTATTCAATTTTAAATTCTAAATGTTAATATTTGAAAGATTTAAACATGATTCAAAATCTCAAATCTGTGGGGATCCCAGATTCATATTTTTAATGGAATTTAATTCTATATTTAAATCTAAAAGTAACAGTTGAAGGATTTATAGATATTTAAAACCTAGTATCTATTTGGTAAAAATATTTGACATTATTTTTTGGGACTTAATATAAAAATACAAATAATTTAGTCTAATACCTGATTATTAAATATTTAATTCATTCACTTAATTTTAAAATATTTGATTTAGTAAGAAAGATTCAGAGTCAATTCTAAATTGAAAATCTTGTATTTACACAGGGTCACATGACATCCCTGACATTAAATATCTACCTTGATTACATTTCTTGCAAAGTCAGTTTAAATCTACTGATTACCTGTATATTGCTCTAGCGGAGAAGACTCCTGGGGACACCAGTCTAGAGCGCCTGTGCGGGTCCCTGTCTCGCTTGGCCACGGTCGAGCCAGACCTCCTCCACAGTTGGCTGCGTCATGTCATCTTGGGGACGACGGGGCCCACCCCTACCTCTGCCTCCCCCGCCTCCAACCTGCAGACTCCAACCACCACTACACCTTCCCCGGAGAAACCCACGGAAGTGGCGGTCCATATTACGTCGAGCGAGTCTAATAGCAGCGCCCACAGCCCCACAGAGGAGCAGCACAGTCTGCTTCAGGAGAACCACCTGCTTCTGCAAGGGCTGACTGCTTACATCGTCAAGGAGAACAGGTGAGAAGGTCTCCGCTCCGTGTGTATGACCTGTTGGGGCAGTCGCTCCAAATGACCGACCTCTGAGAATGTTCCGTTTTCCCCAGCAACGTGAGTGAGGAGGTGGCAGTCACCATCTTGAGAGCGCTCATCCCCATCGGCTCGCACATCCTGTCCCCGAGTGTCGAGGGCTCTGGGTTCTCGGAACTCATGGTCGTCATGGCGACGCTGGCCGACGCAGGGTCTGGCAGAGGCCACTCGTTCCTCTTCTCGGCGGCCACCGAGTGGCTCGAGCTGTGGTGAGTTGTCGTCGTCACAGACAGCGGCTGTTTGTAACGTTCTGCTATTACGGGCTCCGCTGTTGGATCACAATTGATGAGATTACCGTTTAATTAGCTGATAATTGCCCCGTGGTCGAGCACTAATTAAATCGATACGGTATTTTGATGATATAATTGGTATTTATAGCCCCGTGATCGAGCACCAATTAATACAAGGAATTATTATGCCCCCCGTTGGGCGCCATTGTTAAGTTCTGGTTTTACGGGTCCCTGTCTCGGGTCACAATTGATGAGATTACCTTTTAATTAGCCGATAATTGCCCTGTGGTCGAGCACTAATTAAATCAGTACGGTATTTTGACGATATAATTGGTATTTATAGCCCCGTGATCGAGCGCCAGTTGAAGTGTTAACTGAATAATAGCACAATTGTAAAGTTTGATCCTATCTATTTATTCAATAATCACTATTTGTAATGGTCGGAAATCTGATCATGTCGCGTAGCGTAACAATATAGAGAGGCGGCTGATAACACGATCGTAGTAATCGCGGACAGGAGTTGCAGTCCGAGTATCAAGGACTGATCTTCTAGTGCTCTTTCATTGCACCATCCTTCGTATATATCCATTGCTCATGGAAGCTTCTAGAAGCTTGTCTATAGAAAAATATAATATAAAAAACATCTGTATGGAAGTAGAATGTTCGAGAACAGGAAACTGACTCAAATTACCTTTTAAAAATGCATATCGATCTTTCTAGAAGAGGAAGTTATTATTTTAAAGACTTTTAAATTGTCATCTTGACCCTACTGGTGCACTCTGACGTCATTTACAGTGGCTTGTGTGCCTTCTTGGAAGAAGAAGTGCTTTAAGCGCCACATAATAGATTGTATTATTTAAATAAAATAAACTACGTTTATAAAATTAGGACGAGACTGTCTCAATATGAAACTGTCCTATCAGAAGAGTTCTGTATCGCACCAGACCTAACCTAACGGTTGCCCCTGTCTACTCGCAGCAAGCTATACCTGTCTCAGACAGAGGTGACGGAGAAACTGGAGGCCGGACAGGCGGCCGGCAAGTATCGCCTCATGGTGGACTCTGCCTGCTACTTGCTGAACTACGTGGGAGACGTCGTGACCGCTCTCTGCCCCTACCCCCTGGGACGGGCCACCTCGCCACCATGGGAGGGTGAGACGCCTCCAGACCTTGACTCTGACTGGGTGGACGAGCTAGGACACGAGGACGAGGAGAGCGGAGGGGAGGACTCGGTGAGTATATATCACTCACTGTTAACTCGGGGACGAGTGTTCTTACAAACTTGGTGTGTTAATCGAAAACTTTGACTTTGCCTTCGAATATTTTCTGGCTTCTACTTCGATTAAAGAGTAAAATCCTGTATTCGACAATTATGAAACTTCACTAAAACATAATAGTTAAACACGCTTTTTTTTAAATCCTCCAAGGTCAACCCACTTAGCAGAAAACTGTGACCTTGAAGTTCACAATCAAAAAACAACAAAACACACAATTATGTAATTTTTCTAGTACATCAGTCCCTTTCTTCAGCAGAAGAGAGTAAAACACAGACTGGACTAAAGCAGACCATGGTCACTTAGCTACCCTAAACACACATTCAAATAAACAAAGCCCTCTCCAACCAACAGCCTATCAAGAAACAGCCTATCAAGTAATAGCCTTACAATTACACACCACTCTGCTCACTGCCCATTGATATCAAGATTTAACCTGAACACAGGCTACATGCACTATCCTAACCTCACCTGTCACCCACAATCTTCTAAACAGTGCTCTGAGAATCACATAACACCCTCCTCCTAGTCCTCGCAACATTCTGGCTAACCCTAAATAATTTTAACCTGGAGGCTGCCATTTTTTTAAACCCTTAATAAATTCTTTTTTGTGTGTGTCAAATGAAATACAGTAAAGTCAAGCACCAATTGAATCAATAGATTTTTGGATGGTCAATTCCAACTACCCCCCCACCCCTCCACCCACCTATAGAATATAGAATAGGGGGGTGTGACGTTTCAATTCGAAACAAAATCAAATTAAATATATGAAAAATATATATATATAACATAATGTGCTAACATATTTTGGGAAATGTTCTATCACACAATTGTTTGTAATATTTTAGTTAAATTCAGATAATTGTTATGACAACTTACAATTCAATGACTTTAGATTTTTTTCCCACATGGATATTGACTTGACTGGTACATAACAGCACAAAATGGCAACACTTGTCCTTTATTGGCAAATATTCATAATTGTCAAAGCCAAGTCAAAGTTTCGCACATCCCTATAATAAACTTGTTTGACGAAACTCTCCCCACTAATAATCTATGATCTGTTCACGGCTGGGGTGTATGTTGTAAATTGTAATTTCCTTTAGTGTTGTACATCACCTTATTCTTCTTCTTCTTTCTCTTTGTGTCGTACTTTCATCTCGTTACTAACAATGAGACTGTGAGATATGCAAAAGGGCCAGGTTCGACTTAGAATCTCATATGTTGAATTTACTGGTATTCCTTGGTGTTCAAAGAAGACATTTTTCACTTTAAGTTTAGTTAGAATATAGTTTGAATGAAACCATAGAATTTACTTAGCGCTGGTAATATAGAGCAGTATTTTTACTGTTAATATTTCAAGTTTATTATTTTTCTAAGATCTATGATCACATATTCAGATTTTTAAATAAAGATATTAAAGTTACTACATGCCATATATTTGTTACTTAGACAAAAGGAAATATTGAGCGACTCTACTTGCTATGAAACAATAACTTAGCATTGAATCACATCATTTAAACTCGGAATCTAGTTGTCAAAATAGCGAATTCCGAGCATTGTATTATATTTGGAAGAAGGTACAGGAAATATGAATAGAAACATTTGAAAGGGAAACTACACAAAATAGCTTTTACATTGAAACAACACGGTTTGTAATTTACACTGCAGCCATCGGACAATTTATCATAAATTTGGTATTTAAAACCTGCCTCGGTGGCGTAGTTGGCTAACGCGTTAGTCGTGTTGAGCTGCTCGACTGCTGAGGACGGGGAGATCGAGGTTCGAATCTCGGTCGGGTGAACTGGGNACTCTCCCTCCACGCAAATGCGGGTTCACTTCCTCTAATTCAACCTTCCCAATTCCTAATCCATTAGAGTAACTAGTACTTAAAGCGTATAACCCGAATGGGTAGTAAGACGCGGTGCTAAATATTATTATTGGTATTTAAAATAAAGATAATTAATTGGTTTCCTCTTGATTATTATTCTGTGCTTGTAGTTATTAGTAAGACTATCACATTAACTACAGGTTGGATAAAATTCTTTAATACTAGGCTGGGGTTAACGTTGCTGTGCCAATCCTTTCAGTACATTGCACCCTCTGTGTTCTGGTTGCTCTTTGAATCCTCGGTTTGAAGGATCGGATTAATTTTTGACTTGGGATTTGTTTTAAAGCTTTTACAACGCCTATTGGGGCTTTGGACCAACATAATTATATGAAAAACTTGGAAAAGCAAAGAAAAATGTCAACATTTAGTGGCTATTTCTATTTTAAATTAATTATTATTACAGTATCTGACACCTTATTTCAGTCGGTAGCGTGTCTTGTCTACTGAGCTAAGGGTCCAGAGTTCGATTCCCGGCATGGCCACTAAATGTATCGTTGATGGAATATGGGTTTACCCTTTCACATTGATGAATTAATGGGCCGGGGACTGGATGTTGTGCCTGTCCTAGTCTTAAGTTAGATTACAAGGCACATGAAGCCACGGCAGGTCTAGCAAGCCGGCAGTGGATAAAGAACTGGTCACAGGCCGGAAACAGTGACTGATGGGGAAAAAAATTAAAATAATTCTTCTGTATTTTCTAAATTTGGTTTTGGGTTTCAAGATTCTTATATTTGTATAACAGGGGTTTCGACATCCCCTAGTTCTGGGCAAAGTGTCTCAGTGGGAGAGGGTCAGGGTGGTGTTGTAACGGGGCCCTGTCTGTGCGGCAGGAGGAGGACAGTCTGCACAGCAAGCTGTGCACGTTCACTATCACGCAGCGAGAGTTCATGAACCAGCACTGGTACCACTGCCACACCTGCAAGATGGTGGACGGGGTGGGTGTGTGTACTGTGTGCGCGCGGGTGTGCCACCGAGGGCACGACATCACCTACGCCAAGTACGGCAACTTCTTCTGTGACTGCGGGGCCAAGGATGATGGCTCGTGCCAGGTATGGTCGGCGCACGCCTCACCCTTGTCTCGCCATTTTGCTTTCCCCTCGCTTCGGAGATTGGTGCGGTTCTGCAGATAATGAGTCACTAACACGGTTGAGCAAATTAAATATCTTGTCGCGCTTTCAAATAGTTTCTGGTTTATTAATATAATCATTTTAACAATATTGTACATTAAATGGGAATTTTTACCTCCTTTGGTGGTTGAATGGTTAAAGGCGTGACTCTCACAATAGACTAGACTGCCGATGATCAAGAGATCAGGGTTCAAATCCTGCCGGGTTTACTTAGGATGATTTTCTACTCTTTGCCCAAACAAATGTGGGTACACTTCCTCTAAATTCAACCCTAATACCTAACACATTTGCATAGTTAATACTAACACGCCCAAACAGGTAGCAAGACAAGTTGACTGGAAGGGATGGCTTTCCCAACCCTCCCCAAACATATACTTGAAAACAAAAATAAAGGTTGACCCGTGTTTTACTTGGAACATTTAACTAAAGTTTAAGGTGAAAAATCTGGTTCTGCATAGTTTTTGTAAGGTAATATGTTCAATTCTACAATTATTTCCTTTTACTAACTTTTCAACATCTAACAAACTACTAATATCCATGTGTGTGAATTGTGTGTGTTCCTTAGTTTTGAAATAATATTGTCTGAATATGTCTTGGTTAGTTCTGTTCTGGGGGAGTTGACACACATCCTTACGATATTAGGAAGATACATTGCTTAAAACATGTCATATTGGTGGTGGAATTATATAAAATGAAGCCTAAATAAAACTAAAAGCGCTAGGACATATTTACAAACATTTTGTCAAGAAGACTACATCAAAATATTGAAGTCTTTAGACGTATTTGTTTCAGTTTTTACTTTTATTTTTGCTTCATTCATACAATTATGTTTGTAAAATATTTATTTAGTTAGATGTTTAAATTAATGTCTCTAAAAGGACGGTATTAATAATATTAACTTTGTTTGCCTTTAATTTACTCTGCATGTTTTTCAAGCTTATCAAAAATAAGTGTGTTATTAAAACAGTTTTTCTTTGTGGTTGTTAGATTTGTGTTAAGTCCACTTTTTCAATTTGAAGATAACTCAAATCAATTACATGAAATATTCTTTAAGCCAAATCGATCTTTAACATGGTTTGTGTTCGTTCCAGTCAACAAACGAGAAAATAACCAGTCAAAGCAAGGAAAGTGGACTGTTTTCAATAATAAATTTGCGATCGGAGTAGTTTACCTAGTCCAATTTGATAGTCATGGACAATGGAGGCCTACCTTGTGGGTTGCCGGGTCATAGTAGGAAGGAGTGGAAAACGAGGGGCTGACTCGGCGGCGTCTCTCGAATTCTTGTTGTTCTTGCTAAAAGAGGCCACTTCAGGGCCTGTAACACTCGACTCAAACGCGGACACCGATTGATATGGCCTTCCTTCACCCTCTCCTCATCAACTCTTAAAATCGGCGGGAAACGTGCGAAGAATAAACAACAAATACAAAACCATTATAAATAATGAACTATATAAAAAGAAACTTGTGTTAAACAAATTATTACACACAAGCTACTTTATGATAAGTAGCCCCATGTCTTCTTTGGTGCTGACTGACAGCTCACAGCTGACAGATAAAAAGCTTTGAAAAGCTACCAGACCAAATTATGTATCCCTACGCCGAACCATATGATCTGCAAAACGTGTGTTAAGCAGTTGTCACTTCTGACGGTCAAAATTTAAGTATATACCTAAATGTTGACTGTCAGAAGTCAGCTGTGAGCTGTCAGTCAGCACCAAAGAAGCCATGGGGCTACTGTAAATATACAGTATACTGTAAAGAGACTAACTCGCACATCCACTCTCTCATACTCTCCCTCTGGTTTTAACACGGGAGGGAAACAACTCTCCTACAAGACAGCAAAGAAGGAAACTTACACCTGCGTACTACTCTCGCAGTAGACTACACCGCCAATGACGGGAAGATTGAGGTTTGAATCTTGGTCAGATGCATTAAGGGTGGTTTTAACAGAATGGTTCTCCACTCTCTCCCTCCACACAACTGCGGGTACACTTCCAATAAATATAACATTCCTAATCCTTAAAACCGTTAGTGTAATTAGTATATAATCACCCTCAATGGGTGCTGAAATAATAAAAGTAACTTAATGCAGTGAGGTACACATATTTTTCTAAGTAGAATGCTTAGTGTCGGGACGAGAACTTACAAAGAGCCCCAACGAACACTTCCCGCAAGGTTGGCAGTCACACATACTCTAGCGATCTGAGAATTACTCGTGTGTTTGACCGACAGCGGTACTAACTAAAACTGCACCTAAAGGGAGAGGGGAGGGGAGTAAACAACCCTGACCTCTGGCGACTATTTCAACTAACCACAGTAGACAATCCCCCCCCGAAGTCTTATAATCTTAGTTGCCGACCTGGAGGAGGTTAGATTGTACTGCTTGTATGTTTTGCAGGCTCTGGTGAAGCGCAGCCCCCAGGCCAACAGCGAGCAGCAGCATGCCAATCAGCCCGCGGCGCCCCCTGGGGGGCCTTCCACCTTCAACATGGACCAGATGTTGCCTAGCTCCTTGCGGCGCAGACCTTCTTCTCCCGTCAACCTCGATACGGGAGAGAGGAGCTCCCGGGACAAGCAGCGGCTGGTTACCCTCGCCAAGCAACTGGGTCGGTGTATCAAAGTTCTTATTGGTCGTCTCGGGGGGACTTCTGTGCTGGGGGTGCGGGGTTCAATCCTCGGTGCCGGCACTGATTTATCTGATTACCAAACCCTTCCTTCACCTCTGACAAGACATCTTGTGAATGTGGGGAATGCCAGGCCTCCACCG
>CABEEJ010006582.1:22374-38467 GCA_901482245.1 Timema douglasi | reverse complement strand
CCGCGCGCGACTGCCGCTACATCACGCGCCAGGCTTGCTTTTGCCATTGTTATTTTGATTCTCGATTTGGTTACTATTTTGGTTTGGTTTTGTGAACAATTTTTGATGACCCATGCTATTATTTAACATTGTTATTTTGATTTGGTTACGTTTTTGGTTGGATTTTGTGAACAATTTTTGATGACCCACGCTATTTAAAAAAAATTTAATACGAACTTATAATTTTGACGAAATTAGTGAAAGGAGTACCATCTTCAAAAAATAGGCAGGTTTTATTTTATTTACTTTTTCACGTATTGTCTAAAAAATGTAATTTTTTCGTATGAAGGTCAGGGGTGGAACAAAAGCTGTTAAAATTCCATTAACGACCCCTTCGAAATAACGATCCTTTTCCAGGGAACCATGAAAGGTCGTAGAATCGAGAGTTGACTGTAACTATTTGTTACACATTTTTTTACATCCATATTATAGGTGAAAACTTAAATTAATGTTAAAAAGTCTTAAATAGCCCCACCTTACCATACTACCGACTATAATTTGCAGCAATTAATTCTTTCTCATATAAAAAATTAGTAGCTCTCTTTAACAAAATGTAAAATGTCTTTCAAAAGCACCTCTAGTATAGTATGGTGGATTCTGACTTAGGAGGAAATGGTTCAAGTTTGGAACTGGTATTTTCCACCTTTAAAATATGTCATACTTGTCCTTCTCCCTTGTGTTAACTAGTGCTTAAATCTCTTAGGACCATTACTGGCCACACAGCTAACAAATATATATAGGTTACACCCATAGAGCAATTATTATTTTTAAACAAAAGTAGTATATGGTGCATAAAGTTTAACTATCTAATTTATGTGAAAATGGTTGTTATTGTACTATCAATCAAAGAATCATTGGTAAATATTTAAATTACAAGTATATTATTGATGTAGTAGCTGCTGAAAATCAACTTAATTTATTTGAGAAAAGACCTAACATATTTAGTTAAAAACTATGTATGATTTTATTTTAAGCCTAACAAAACTCGCATAAAAATAGGTAGTAAAATGTGATCAGCATAATTTATACTATGACACAATGAAACACAGTACGTGCCACTAGCTCTAATTATTGGGGGGAACCAACGAACCCATTTTCACTTTAAGATATAAAATAAAAACTATTTTGTATCAAATGATTCAAACGAATAATAAGACAACGGAATTAATTCTGTGATTTAAAAAAAGTTATTTAAATGATTCATGCATTCCTAGTCTAATAACGTGGATTTTACATTTTGTGACCCACCTCGGTGGCGTAGTTGGCTAACGCGCTTGTCGTGGTGAGCTCAACCGATGAGGACGGGGAGATCGAGGTTCGAATCTCGGTCGGGTGAACTGAGGGTGATTTTTCCTAAATGGTTTTCCACTCTTCCTCCACGCAAATGTGGGTTCACTTCCTCTAATTCAACCTTCCCAATTCCTAATCCATTAGAGTAATTAGTACTTAAAAGCGTATAACCCGAACGGGTAGTAAGACGCGGTGCTAAATTTTATTATTATCATTACATTTTGTGAATAAAACCATTCATTGTGTCTTGTACGGTACAGATAGTGTCCCATTTGATACATATTATTGGAAGGGTTTCCCCCCGGCTCCACCTTCTAACGACACCAGTGCAACAATTAAAGATATGCATTATTCATGAATTAAAAACGGTACCATTTCATGACCTATAAATGGATTATTTTGTTGTGATTCAACACTCACAGTGCATTATTGGATAATTTCGCATTTCTTGGAAGATGACTGACATGTTCCCTAAAACTTTTTGACGTGAATATTTGCACAGCGGTTATTCCGAAAAACGGAAATTGACTACTTTGTACTTTGTAAAACTCTCTCCTTTTGATAGTTAGTGGAGGGTAGAAGACGGAAAAGGGGGGAGGGGGGACCAAACCTACATATAGGATAGGATTAAATTATATCCCTTTAAGAGGGACGTTCTCAACAGTTATCGCATATAACTCGACCTTATTGATTACAATTATAAGTGTCTATTTTGCAATAAACCTCGTGGTAGAGGAAACGATTAGAATAGTCTTTATCCGTCCGGAAAAGAATGGAAAAAACAACAAAACGGCGATACGGATGTGAGAATACGATAATTATTCGAACATAAAATAACCCATTTCTCTGTTCTCAACCCATGACTGCAGTAATGATAGGGTAGTTAAGCATGCGTTCAAACAATAGGCTTTTGAGGAATCCAACGGCTCTCAAGATTTCTCTTACATCAATTCGTTGATTTAGTTGAACAACTATACAAGGACTCATTTGGAAATTTATCTTCAACTCTATCTTACCGGTGACCTGGCGGTCTAGGGGTAACGTGTCGGACTTCTGTGTTGGGGGTCTGGGGTTCAATCCTCAGTCCCAGCACAAATTTACCTGATTACCAAACCCTTCCTTCACCTCTGGCAAGACGTGTGTTAATCACAACTTGTGAATGTGTGTAATGCCAGGCCTCCACCGTGGTTTGGATTCCACGTTAAACTGTAGGTCCTCCATTTCATCTCACAAACACCCTACCATTACACATTAGCGTAAGTGCGTATAACCTGAACGGGTAGTAAGACGCGATGCTAATAATAATCATCTATCTTACTCATTTGTTTTCAGACACTTTGGCGCTAGTTTTCTGAATAGTATCTATTTATTTTCACTCGATTACAAGATCAACAAACAATTAAAAAGTGTTATTAATTTAGGACTTTTGTCAGTGATCAAACTAATGAATCTCAGAGGATCAGCACTATATTTTTAAGGATATTTAACATCTGTTTCACTAACTAATAATATTATTAACACATGATTTACAAACCAACTTAATTCTAGACCAGACACAAGTCCTTGAGACACTAACTCGTTATTATAGAACAAGTAACTCCATTTTCACCATTGATACATTTTTAGGTCATACCGGGAGTCGAAGCTGGGACCTATAGTTCAGTAAATGAACTACTGACTGAGTGATATTATAATTCTGGTAGGAAGAAACAATTATAAAATACAAGCACAATTTTTTATTCATTTATAGTTTATATCAAACGTGATAGTAGAATATAACGTGACTTGGCGTATGAATACGTGAAAGTAGATATAAGTTTTTTGCTTTCCGATATAGCTTTTACTATTACAATCGGATTGTAAGGTGTCAAAATACAAATAAAATAAGCTTATATAACTATTCAAAAAGGTACTGAATTTATCATTTTTAGAGAAAAAATACCCGCATTTTCAAGGAGAGAAAGAGCGAGAGGGAAACTATTCAGAGGGAAAAACACATCTCAGTACACCCTCCCGGGACTCGAGCTCCAACCCTTTCCTGTAAAGCTATTTAGAATAGATGTGACTGACGACTTTGTCTGCGTGTCAGCCGATACTGGTTACAAGTTGGTTTATTTGTGATGGTTGCTACCAAAAGATCTACTTTAATGTACTCTGATACTAACACACAATGAAATATTAATATAAATAATTATCCGCGTCGGTGGCCGCATGGCCTAACACGTCACTTTGAATTGGCAGTGACTAAAATTTAGGGTTTGAATCCCGTTTTGGTATACTAAGAATGGTTTTTACTAAATAATTTTCCACTCTGCCCTCACACAATAACTGGTACATTTCCTTTAAATTCAACCTCACTCATCCCTAAAACATTAGTGTGATGATTAAATATGCGTAAAAAGTGGGTAGTATATTTTGGCATTGCAAAACAAAAAAAGAAAGAGAGAAGGAAGACTGATCTAGGATACCCCAAATAATATCTCCCACCACACCCGATTGGAGTTGTGCCGCTCTGCGACCAAGATGGGGCTGGATCTTGAAGAGAGTGATCGTAGCTGGTTTCAAGGAGTATTCCTCTAATTATGACGTCGTATTGAGGTGCGTGGGATCCGTGGCTAGCGTCTCTGGTCACGGCAGGAAGTATGTGTCAATCCGCCCCGTCAGGCCCTCTTATGTTGTCCATCACTCACGGAGTGTGAGGATCTACAGGATACATACACATTAGGGTAGTTTTATACCGTTATTATTACTAAGTGCACCACGCCTTACCACCCGTCTGGGATATGGGCATGTGTATATTAAGAGGGTGCGGGTGAGTAAGATAGAATTTAGAAGAAATATACCAGCATTTTCTTGTAGAGGAAGAAATAAAGAGAGGGAAAACATTTAGTGAAACCCCCCTTAGTGCTCCCGGTTGGAACTTTACCCCAGACCTTCTGGTCTAGATGAGACTGACGTTGTTGTCCACGTACCCACTATTGTGGCTGCCAAACGTACCAGCGTCGATTCAGTGGCACTGTAACTTTATGGTAAAATATATGAATATTTTACAATCTGATCGTTAATATATAGTATCTCCTCAATTTGTTTGGATTCAAGTTACGCAGACTCGTAGACAACCGGTTGCGATAGTTACACTTACGACTAGTGGTGCCATCTATCAAGCGACACTATAAACATAATATATGGTGTTTCTAGTAGGCTGATACACAGCTGATAGTGTAATCGCCATTTTGTTTGTTTCTACCTTGAGCACAAGTTGTATTTTCTCAAAGATTTCTTAAGAAGAACCAGTTTAGCTTTAGCTAACCTATAAAACATTGTATTTAAGCACCATTTGGCTTACGCGGTTTTTAAACTTACACGGAAACCTTCGTAAAGAATTAACCGCATAAGTACTTAATGCATTTTAAATGTGATACGTTTCTGAGTGTTAGTAAGATCAAGCTTGCACCAGTGGGCACGGACTAAACGTCAAGCTTTTATAAACTTGTTTACCAGTGATAGGAAGTTCGGGACTCGGATCCCGGCCGGGTTTATTGAGGGTTATTTTACCAAAATGATTTACTACTCTACATCCACGAAAATATTTATGTATCTCATATAAATTATACCATTTTTAGAATCCAATTAATGTATTTAATAATGTAATTAGTCAGTAGTAAGAGGTGGTTTAACAAAATAAATTATTATTATTATTATTATTATTAGCACCGCGTCTTACTACCTGTTCGGGTTATACGCACTTACGCTAATGTGTAATGGTAGGGTGATAGTGAGATGAAATGAAGGACCTACAGTTTAACGTGGAATTCGAACCACGGTGTAGGCCTGGCATTCCTCACATCCACAAGATGTCTTGTCAGAGGTGAAGGAAGGGTTTGGTAATCAGATAAATATTTGCCAGGACCAAGGATTAAAAAATAAAAAGTCCGTGACTTTTTCCTTATTTCAAACGAGTTTCTATACTACAAGCTTCTTGGACGCAAATAAGTGAATACGATTAGTTTTTGCTTTAGCTCAGTTGTGTCAGATTACATATGGTTAGAGAGACATGCAAAATGTGGGGCAATTTTTAGGGGTAAAATGGTGTTATTTTTTTAAAAAAGCGATGATATTATAAGCTGAAAGCGTTGTTATCATTTACATAAATATGAGTCGAATTAGTATTCGTTAAAAAAACTAAGATATTACTGTTTACATTTTTCATTCATATTGTGTATTTACCTTTTTATTAGGAGGAAAATCAAATATAAATATGCACAAAACATTTCACGCTTAGTATTGTTAAAATCGATATCTCAATAGCATTACATTCGAGTCTTACAAATAGCATTAATCGATTATCAACTTAGTTTTAGACAACACAATAATAACACCGAAACATGAAGACTAAACTACTATCAAGTATGGAGAAGAGAATAAAAATTAAGCAGGTATATATATATATTTGCCAAACATGACCGCATGTAGCAAGGTTCTTATATATTAATGTCCTTGCTAGAACCCATATCACACGACACTAGCTCGTACTTGAAATCCAGTGTGCTAACTAGCACTAGCTAGCACGTCATCACCTAGCGTCGTGTGAATCAGAAAAAGTACCTGTACTGGTTCTGCCACTTGGTACTGGCTACCATACTAGCTGTGAGGATAGAACATGCGCTATCTTCGTACCAGTTCCGACACGGGTCATATTTTTAGAACAAAGTATTTAATATTACATAACCATACCTAATGTATTCTATTCTTCATATATTTACAATGTTCGATAGGTTAGTAAAACTGTAAATAAATTAAGGATAGTTTATATTAGGTTGTTCTATTAAATATTTGTTCTAAAAGAATGATAGACTGCGCACCAGACCCGTGGACCATCTTTATTTTAGAGCCTGCATTACTCGCACCAGGCTCTGGTACGCGATATGTCGTTTTTGGATAATTTTTTTTACCACGTTGTCACTAAAGGGGTTTATACTTTAATTATTTATTTTAGAACAAAGTATTTAATAGTATTTAACCTAACGTAGCTTATTCTTCATATATTTACAATGTTCAATGTTAGTAAAACTGTAAATCTATGAAGGATAGGTTACATCAGGTTGGGTTATGTTCTAAGTGACAAAATATTTAATATATATTTAATTAAAAACTTGTAATCTAAACACGACAAATTGTGTTCCAGACACAATTTTAATTTAAGTAAACTTTATAGAATGTCACCCATAGGTGGTTTTTTTTAGAGTGTCAAGTGGGCGTAGGCCTAAAAAAGAACATTTGAGTGTCAAATATACCACTGTACTGTACTTAGAAACCCATGGGCTTAGCCTTAGGGGCCTCTGACCACATCGTAAATAAATGAATGCAAATTTAGGGAGACACTAAACGCTAGTGTCACCCCGAATGTATAATTTTTAGCATCCTGCGACCATTATTTCGTCTTTCCAGCCAGTTCTGTGTCCACATTCTTTTCCTACGCTCCCTCTCATAACTTTCTAATATCTTTATTAGTAATTAATGAAGCTGCTGCACCCAAAATTAATCTCTGACGTTCGATAAATATTTGCACTAGAACCTAGTACCAAACTAGCAGCGTGTGAATACTCTAGTCCCGTTTCCATTGTTCTAGCTATTATACAGATATCTAGGCGCTAGCTAGCACACTTGATTTCTAGTACAAGCAAGTGTCGTGTGATAGTAGCTTTAGACCTAGCATGGGATATTTTAAAGGCTGAAAACAAAGAATTTATCAATCAAAATTTAGGTATCGTAATGTTTAAAAGTAGAAATTTTGATTTTTAATGTTAACCTCAGATAAAAAAAGCCTAAATATTCTGAAAACATTAATTTTTCCTGTGATACATTGTATACCTATAAAATAAGTTTAAAAAAATACTATTCGTATAAATGGCAGCCCTGGTATAGTGCTATCATCAGTGTTACCACATTGAAAATTATATTGCATGATGTGGTATTTGCCAAATTACAAAGAAATTGTGTTTATTTAGAAAAAAAAGCTTGAATTCGTGTTATTCGCATGAAAACAGTATAATTCGTGTAAAAATGTGTTTGATCGCAAATACGAATTTTGCATGTCCCTACATATGGTTTGTTAGTTTCTAGTGATATTTTTAACATTTGATTTTTTGTCTAGTTGTCTTATTGAAACTTAGCAGCTGTATTGAAGTTTATTTATTTGAACATAAATAAACTTCAATACAGCTGCTAAAGTTGTTTTTACTTCCATAAAAATGGCAAGTATGGTCCCAATAATGCTTATTTTAGATTGAAATTTTGCTGATCCAGAAAACACAAATGGTCTACCCCTTCACCCCCCTACCCCAAATAAATGGTTGAAAGTAATTCAAAATTGTCTTGAACACCTTAAGTTTCAATAAGACAACTATTAGCAAAAATAAGTGGACATTAAGGGGCCACCTAGTGGAGGGTTAAGACGCGTTGCAAACGTCCAGACACTGGTATTATTTAAGAAATGGTTTGTAATTTCAAAATATGGCCAAAGTAGAGAGAAAAGGTATCATCATGCCGGTATAAAAACAACACCCTTACGTTCAAATATTATAAAATTGAAAAATAGCACCTGGATGTGGGGATACAGACTGGGACCTTCTGCTTAGCACGAAAATGCTCTACTACTGAACTATCCAGGGCTCATCTCGTGCTCAGCGTAATTCTTTACTCATAGTTTAAGGTGGTATATGGGGATGAGTGAAGAGTGACCCCAAACGAGGTACGGATCCTGGGTAGCTCAGTGGTAGAGTTTTGAGCCAAAGGTAACGGGTTCAATTCCCACGTTTTTGTGCCATTTTAAAATGTACTAAAATTATAGTTTGATATTTGGAGCGTCTACATCCGTAAACTTTAGAGCACTCATGTACTTTACTCTTCGTCTACCCTGGAAGGGTCTTACCTTAACTAATTGCACTATGACCCTATCTTAGAAGCTACGCCATAGTGTAATAACGCAGGGTAATCTTGCTATCTTTCAGGGTACAAAGGGTACAACGTTAACATTCAATCATCACGTTTTAAGTTAGTTTTTTTTAAATGGTAGCTTTAATTAATTTTCAATTACGTTTTACGCGAAAGGTTATTGTTCTGGGATAAAAGTAAACGATTATAAATATAGACCTATTCTGCCTCAAATGATTAAAGTCAATTTATTAATGTTAACATAACCTTTGAAGATAAATGAGGATTATTTCAGTTGTTTTGATCACAAGAAATAGCTCAATGGAAGGATATTTATCTTTAAAGTAATTTGATCATCAAAATTTTACAAGACCTTAAGTAGGCAAATACCTTCAAACGTAATCATTGAAAACAAACCAAGTTTTATTCCAAACATTTGTCCTCGTCCCGTGATATTATTATTATTATTGACAGAGTCTTTGACAACACATCATGCACAAGAGCTGCTGGAACAGCGCAGCGATATGTCCCTTGGCCACAACAGAACGAACGGTCCACGAGGGAAGTTCCTTGTCCTGACTATCCCCCCCCCTCCCTGGCTCGATGGTCACGATACCTGCTGGATCACGAGCTCATCTACTCCCAGGAGAAACTTCAATTAACTGAGTGGAGGGGGTCGGTACCACTGCTACAGCGCTTCAGACTCGCGATGTGGGCAGGATCGGCAAAACCATGTGATCCACAAACTATGTATCGCCACCTCTTGTATGGCTGGGTTGTAATATTGGGTTCTAGGTTGAGTTAGGTTGTTAGCCGTGGATCAGTATCATTGTCTTGGAAATGGTAGCCGGTATCTTGATAACATCAACAACATAAATACAAAAATGGAATCCTTAAAACTTCATTAGCTATTCGCATTGAGGCCTTTAACTACCATATTATTACCTTGTAGTTAATGTATTTTGTGATGTATTTCTCTGAAAAAAACTATAGGCAATTTGCAGAAATTTTGCTTTTTGGAATAGTTTCTTGTTCAAGTCTTTTTTATATTTTAATTTGTTTTTCTTTCCCTTATTGACCTTAATATTATTTTTCAGTCTTCATGCACTCCTCCCCTCTTTATATCAGCCCCATGATGTATTTATTTTATGTGAAACAGACGTTATTGATTTGTTTCCGGCAAAAACCCACCACTCACACACTCCACACCATATTTGCCCCAAATCCTCTGTCTGGAAGCTTGAAATATTGGGTGAAGGTTTTTCTTTTTAGGCCCTGGACCCGAGGTGTGACGGGGTTTGGTGAAGTTTGACCTCTTTTAGGGTGAGAAATTGGGGAAGGGGGGAGGTAAGTTAAAGGTTTTCAAAACTCACTGATGTTTAATTTGAACCAATGAACATAGAGACTTGGAATTTAAAATTATTTCTCCTTTCAAGAACAGATTTATATGGTTTTAAGCTCTTTTTTTTTTCTTTCAAATTTCATTCCCTAAGACGGGGAAAGGGGCATTAAATTGTGAGACTCACTTAACCTCTCATGACCGTATTTCCCCAACCCCTGAACCTTGAAACTTAAAATTTTTGCTTTTAAGGTAGATAACGAGCTGCTCCATATAGCCAGGAAAATGAAAAATTGGGAAGTTTCGAAATGAGGCTTCAGGAAATGGGGGGACTGTTATTAGAATTTTTTTTATGCTAAGTAGAAAATTAAAATTTTTCAGACAAGTAGAAAGACGTCTTTATATAACTAAATATATTTTAAGAGTAAATTGTAGAAAATATGGTAGGGAGGTCCAAAACTTCAAAAACTAATAATAATAAACTATTTCCCAGTGTGGTAGTTAGCTAAAGCTCAGCAGACAGGAAAAAATACGAAGGGCTGAAAGTGCTAAATTTTTAACTGAAATTTTAGGAAACAGGTTGGGGGCGAGGAGAAAGAGGGAGAATACAAACGAAAATAAACATTTTTGAGAATGGTAGAAAATTTAAATTTGGCATGCAGGTAGATGAGCAACTCCAGATAACAATACTCATCTTGAAAATATAATTTTTAAGTAGGAGTTGTTTAGTTGGCGGTGGGCGCGAGAGAAGGCATTACTATTTCCAAAACTTAAAAAAACAACTAATATTTTGTGTGGTAGAAAACTGAAACTCACCAAGAAAGTATAAGGACCATTTCAAATAACCACAAAAGATTAGATTTTAAATGGCGAAAATAGATACATAGAAGAATGAGGGAGGAGGTGGTGGGGGAATGGCAGTTAAGTAAAAAGAAATCATTTAAATTTGGCAGGAATGTAGACTGTAGAGGGATTACTCAAATAAATTATTAAGTGTTAAATATCTAATATTTAGAAAGGTGATTGGTGAAATAAGCGGTTACAAAACTCCCAAATCTAAAATAGTAAATCACTTTTGAGTGTTGTTGAAGATTGAAAGTTTTCAGTTGGCTATAAGAATAACTCCTAACAAAAATTAAATTCTGATCCTTAACTTTTAAAATGAAGAAGTAATAAATTTAATAGGAGGTTTATCTTAAGATTATTAATATTAGTACAAAAATATTTTTTGGTGTAATATAAAATGGAAGTTTATCATGTACCGTACGTAAATAAACCTTCAGGAGAGCTGAACGACATCTGAACATATAAAATGGAAGTTTAACATGTACCGTACGTAAATAGACCTTCAGGAGAGCTGAATGACGTCTGAACATATCAAATTTCAAAATTGAGCCCTGGAAAATAAAAGAGCTGGAAATTGATACAATTAATTTAATTAATATAGAACACTACTTTTCTTGGTGGTTTAAGGGTGAAATTTGGCAAGCACGTAAATAAACCATTTAATTTCAAAATGGTAATTTGAGAACTGAACGAAGGTTTCGGTGGGAGGTTAGTAGTAGCTTTAAATCTTTCCAAAGTATTATAAAATCTTCTTTACAGCAAGGAAATTAATTTAAATTTTCAAAGTTTGTAAAAGAACCCTTCATAATCACCATAGAAGCTTGAAATTTAAAAATAGAAGATGGGAGATAACTAATTGAAAGAAAACCTCTCGATATTGTAGAAAATTGGAATTTTGTAGGCCTGTAGACATATGAGAAATATTTGAAATAGATTAATACCAAAACTAAAGATGCGGAAAAGAGCTTAAAATTGAAGAATAAATTAGCACCTATCTCCCAACAACATCGAAGTTATAATTCTTGCAACATAGCTTGGTGAACTATGATGCTCTTTGGATAATTATAATGCCTATTATTTAATATGTTCCAGTAAGAGATTATATTCTTTATTTATGCTCTTTGGTTAACTATGATGCTGATGCTCTTTTTTACAACATATTCATGTAACAATATGTATCAGTTCATTAATCTTATTTTATGATCGTGCTTTTGTAAATAAATTTTTGGCATTGTTAATGTATTGCGTTAGTTTGGGCCCTCAATTTCTACTTTGTAGACAAGGTAATATTTTGTCTCAAAATATATATATTTTATTTTAAATAATTAATTGCCATGATTGTTTTGTGATTGTCATAATTGGCTCGGGCTTGTACGAGGAACTGTCAAAAAGTGGGTATTTTTATGTTGAACTTCCTAATTTGATATAGTTTTGGTGGTGCTTAACCCTGCGAATAACCGGTCAAACTGATAGCTATAACTATGGCAAATAGGACTTTGAAATTTACTCAACGCGCAACGTGGGAAAAATAAGGCCTATTATTATTATTATTATGAATTAGTAATTTTATTGCATAAATATTTAAGCTATTAAGATAAACAACATTAATGGAAAATAATATAATTATTGACCCACTTTAGTGCACACGAGTTCAATATCATATAATATGGCTTATCGGTATCGAGGAAGGCAGGGTTCGAATACTGGCAAGGGTAGACTTACTCGCAGATGAAGCTACAGTACATTTCCCCTTAAGTATACTTTGATCATGTATACATCCATTATAGTATATATGCAGAACTTTTAAACTACCACTCTGCCAGCTCTCTTTATCCATCTCAACTCATAACAAGTTTGTGGTGGTGGAACAGTAGGCTTATGTTTAATATCTGCGCAGGTTTTATAAATACCAGACAAGGAACAAAAATCCAATAATAATTACTTATTTCGAATCTATTATCATCGATTTGTTTGGTATATGCATAACTTGGCCGTATTTTTTTTTCTATTTGTTGCACCATATCACTTGAATAAGAATCGAGCTATCATTTTTAACCAGAGATAAATATTTTGTTTCTTGATATACAACTATACACAATTCAGGGTCTCCGTGGTGATATAAACAAAGAATGATTGCACCAATGAGCTATAAAGTAGTCCTATAATAGTAGATTAGTATAGTAGTGTTTAGAGCTCACTGGATTGTTTTGCACACGCAATATAAAATCTGAAAATCGGGTTTTTGCTGGTAGATACTATTTTTACTTACATCCTGAACCCGTTAACCAAAATGAGTGTTCGTTCGTCAAAATAGATTAAAGCCTTTTCTCGTATATTCAACTATCATTACTGGGCTTATCAACTTATATAGGTGTAATATATATACATGGTACATACATACATACATAGGTGAGAGGGCTCGTGAGAATATAAAGTGGGGAAAACTAGGAGTGGAAAAGGGAAGTGAAATATACTGAACCATAAGCTACCTTGCACTAGACTTTGCATTCACAAAGATTTTGAAAGCTCAATTAATTTCCTAAAGCANATTTATTTCGAAAGGGAGTGGGGCCCCCCCCCCCCCCCTCACAAATAAGCTGTCCAGGCCTTAAAGGTGTATACAGTACGCGTAGAAGTGATTTACCTTTTCCAAACAATAGTCCTGTTAAATGATACAATGATCTAGAGAAAAATTACTCCTCCATTACATAATAAATAATAAATTAGTGATATGTTGTGGCATGTAAAATAACCCTGGAAGGTGTGTGAAAATACCTTTCCTTGCAAGATTGGTAGGCCTTTGGCCCCCCTTTCTCTCTCTCTTGTTAAAACCTCAAATAAATGGAAGTTAAAATATTAAATGCCCCATTAAAGGCTTGTCTAAATTCCTTAAACAATGAAATTGAGGAAGAGTATGCTATTTATGAAATATCATATATTTATTCTGAACTTCATTTCGATGCTAGACAGGATTCAAACATACTTTAAGCTCCTCTAATGACAATAATGCATTGTTTTCATAGGCCTATTTTCATACAATTTTATATATAGTAATTTTTAAAATTTATGGTAAATTAAACAATATTTGTTCAGTGTGGTATATATTTAGTAGATTTTTATAAATATATGTGTTTTTAATTATTATTAACAAAAATAATATTTCCCATTTTACAAATAATAATATTTATCACTGCCTGGCTAAACTATTTGTTTTATCGAATATTTTTAAAACAAAGATGATGTTAAGCCTTTTATCCAATATTTTTAGGTGACTTAAGTAAGTGCGGTGTACAAAACCCTTGACTATATTTAAAAAATATATTTGAACCTTTTTCAAGTCATTTTCAAAAAATTATTTTAAGGTCATATTTGCATGCACATTTCACGTGCCTTTTAAAGGCATGGAAATCTAAGGCCTTCTAATAACATCAAATGTTATTGTACTAACAGGCTAGTTCTCAAATTATAGGTGACTAGTGCCCGGGACCATTCCCATGGAGTTAACTGCGAATCACTTGTTTGTTTACTTTTGCACCACCAAATAATTAAAATCCATCCTCGCTTGTCATCAAACCAGATACCCCGATAAATAGTAATTTACCACCTTAATCTCAAATAAACGCTTATGACCACGTCCATGGCCTAGAAAGGGTTTCTAAGTAATAATATGAGTGTTAATGAAAGTAGACGTTCAATGAACACGCTTACAAAAAGGAGGAACAACCACAAAAAACAAACACATAAAACACATTAACTACCTTCTCAATGACTGAATTGTAAAAAGGAGTGTTACAATATCATAGTCTTAAAACATGACCGATAAATGTCTTCTCCAACACGAGAAATAGTTCACAGTACAATCTCTCTCGCATGAAGACTTGAACTCACGGGAAGAACCGAACCAATAACTATTATTTGTAGCACCAATTCTTACTACTGGGTGTCAGGTTATACGCATTATGTAATAATTACTACACTAATAAGGTAGGGATGAGGAGGGTTGGATTTAAAGGAAGTGTACCTCCATTAGCTTATAGGGAGAATGGAAACCCCCTTAGGGAAAACCCCCTCAGCACACCCGACCGTGGTTAAATCCCCAATTTCCCTGTCGTTGGCAGTCTAGCGACGCCTTAGACCATGCAGCCACCGAAGCAGGTCTTTTTGATGTCACCGTATCTTACTACCCATTCATGTTATACGCATGTGAACTAGTTATGATAATGTGCTAGAGATAGTGAAGGTTGAATTTAAAGGCAGTGTGCCCATAATGGCGTGGAAGGAGTGTGGGAAACCTTTTAGGAAACATGCCTTCAGTACACCCAACCAGAATTCTAGCCCCGATCTCTCCATTATCAACAGCCCAGTCTATTGCAAGAATGGCGCTTTAGACTAGAGGTCGACAACCTTCTTGATATCGCAGGCCGTTAGATTTAAAGAAAAATTGATGAGCTGGTTTGGAAAAAGTATATACACAAATTATTAACTTCTATTACTCTTAGAGAAATGAGTTATTTGTATAGTTTTATCAACACAATAATGGTTTGTTTATTAAATATTTTGTGTGATGAATTAAATCAATCGGTGGTCCGGATCCGGCCCAAAGGCCATAGGTTGCCAACCACTAAATTAGACCATGCGGCCACCGGTGCGGGCTAGAAATAACATAAAGGGGGTTGGGAAGGAACGTGAGTTGAGGCGAGTATTGTTGAAGTTTTTATAGCAAACCTTTTTTGGTAACATAAAATTAATACAATGGTTCTTCAATATATGCGTCTAATTACACAGAGTAGTCTCCGAAAGTTCTTGGATATTGGTTGTGAGCATCATTGAATTTTATGGTACATTTTTCTCTTCATTTTAAAAGTTTTACATCAAATGCCAATACTCATGAGTCATAAGAGATATTTTAAGAACTCTTGATATTGCTATATGTGGAAAACAAAACTAAACGCATCTGATGAAACAATATTTTATTTATTTTGACCAAAATACTTTTGTCATGTAAACTTTAAAAATACTGGCCCTAAATTCCACTCTAAGAGCTTTCTTACATAAGATTAACCGGGTTAATAGATACACCTTGACGCTAAAACCAGAAATGATGTTATTTGCACACTTCACTCGAACACAATGAAATTGGGAGAAATTAAATAGTCTTGATTTTAATACTGTAATAATTATATCGCTTTTATTTTTAAAATATGGCAAAGCCCAGCTTCGGTGGCTGTGTGGTCTAACGAGCTACTCTCGCAGTAGACTAGACTGTTGATCACGGGGAGATTGAGGTTTGAATCTCAATCGGGTGAACTGAGTTTTTTCAAAATTGTTTTTCACTCTAATTCCACGCAAATGCGGCTACACGTCCTCTAAATATAACCTTTCTAATCTCTAAAATCATGAGCGTAGTTAGTACAGTACATAAGTGTATAACCCAAACGGGTAGTAAGAAGTGGTGCTAATATATATAAAGCAGTGTTGCCATATATAGAGAGATATAGATATATATATGGCAACACTGTTTTTTAAAAGTAAAATACAGCAAACCGTACCGCGATGCGACGTCTGGCTCGAGCTGTCTACCTACCTAAGTTGGGTGTTGGGTGTTATCAGTCGGGGGGGGGGGGGGGGGGGGGGGGGGAGGAGTGG
>CABEEJ010006582.1:0-22294 GCA_901482245.1 Timema douglasi | reverse complement strand
GGCGGAGTGGGGGTAAGATGGGCTCTTGGCCAGCGGATCTATCTATACATATAGCTGAGCTGCCATGGAATGAACCTGACTCGAAAGTACTAAAATCTTCTTTTATTGATCCATCCGCAAAGTCATTTTTTCAATAGCTGTCAATTTTAACAGATTGTGTGAATCTAGACAATATAAGATCAAGATAGCTAGAGGTACCTCTAGGTCAATGTTGGTCACTCTACATGTAAGGGTTACTTGGTATGGTTATACGACTATAAATGTGTGCGTGTTGCATTCACACATAAACATGGACAATGAGCATGCAAGCTCAATACATGCATAATTTAACCTCGCTGAGCTGCGGTGGAAAAAAGGGAACGTTAACCAGTGTTAGAATATAATAGAAAAAAAAGAGGGTATTAGGCTAAAGGGAGGGGTGGTCTAAGGTAGAAGGGCTACACTAAACAGAGGGAAAAACACTTCTACAAAGAAATTAAGGGATGTCATATAAAGGATTTTACTAACAACAATATCATAAATCCAACTGTATGTGATTCAGTGTCGTGTTTAAAAAAAATATTGAAGTTAGGTGACCCTTTTTAAAGTATTCTCTGGTATCAGTACCAACAACCAGTGGATTAAGCTATTTGACCAGTGGTTTGCAGGCTCAAAGTTACTTGTGATAACAGCTCGTCTAACAATGTAAATATTGAGTGAAGTAATAAGCGTACCACACACGTCTTAAATAAAGGGATATTATGATAGATTCTACCATAAAAAAAATGAGCAAGAGTAGATAGGCAGACTGTTGAAAGAGTAAAGTTTTACTCATATGTTTAAAACGTCACTTGATAAGAAATGTTAAAAAAAATCTACACCACTTTCATGCTGTCTAAAGTTGGATTCACACACATGCGCTATGCTACATTTTATTTCGTGCGTTTCACACTGTGAGCTGTAGCCTACTAAGTTGGACGGTTTATTAGTGTAGTTGAAGTCGTAACAATAATGTCCCCCACCCAATTTACACATGTATACATTTTCCAACCCCACAAGGATTCGATTCCGGAAGGCTTATGCAAAAACTAAACATTAAGAACAGAAACCCTAATTTGAATAAGAAAAATTAAATTTATTTGTCATGTTTTTATATTAGAATCGTAACAAAATTCTTAGTAATGTTTAAAAACGTTGTTAAAAATAGTTTTCTTTTTATTTTCCCATATCAAGAAAATATATTGTGATCGTGAAAAAAATCGACCTTGACATTATGAAAAGTCTTTACTTTTTTTTGTGAATACAAATACTTTTTTTTTGATGCTACATTTTTTTCATGTTTGTCTATCCCTTTCCAAGGATCTGAAATGGACAAACAGATTTTGTTCAAACTTGATATTTAGATTTTTATTGTACGTTTTTTTATTCTAGCCCTAGCCTTCAAAAGGTAGTTTATGATTGAGTGCATTATTTTTGAATTCTAGATATTTCAAAAAATGGCTTAAACGATTTTGTTTTAAAATGCATATCTTGAATTTGTTTGGCATGACAAATACCACTGTAAAATTGGTGTTTGGGCGAAAATGTATTGAAGGGTAGTTAGCTGAAGGCAAATTTTGAAAATTCGAAATATTTAGAAAATAGCTCTAACTAATTCGTTCAAAATGTATATCTGGAGATTGTGTGTTACGACAAATAATAATTCCTAATTTCTTTTAAGATATTAACTCATTTATGGGTAGTTTACTGAGAAATGATTTTTTTAAATTGAAATATTTTACAAATGAAACTAATGAGTTAGTTACAAATGGGTATCTGGGGAATACTTGATATGACAAAAGACACTGTCTACTTGTTTTTGAGTAAAGTACAATGAAGTGTCGTTTACTGATGAGTGGTTTTGGAAAGATTGAATTATTTAGAAAATGGCTTTAACGATTTTGCTTGAAATGTATATATGGAAAGTGTCTGACATGAACATGACAAATGAGGTTGTATATCCCATTTTTGGGGGGAAATTCGGTTATGGATAGTCAACTGATTACTTTTTTTAAAATCTGAATATTAAAAAGAATTGCTTTTACAATTTGCTTTAAAATAGGTATCTGTTAAGTTGCTTTTTTTTTAAAAAAATAGTTGTATTGATTTGTTTTCTAAAAAAGATAAATTCAATTATAATTAATTAATGAGTAATGACTGATTTTTGAAAAAAACTTGACTTTTAAACAAGATAGCACTAGCGATTTGGTTGAATTGGTATCGGATAACTATTTACACTATCAATATAAAATTAAAATAAATACATAAAAAAAATTATATGTATTATTATTTATATATTTATATTATAATATTAATATTTATTAAATTAATATATTATTACTTATTAAAAGTTAATAAATAAAAAATAAATTTAACAGTAGTTTACTACGAAAGATTATATAAAAAGTTGAACTTTTTTTGTAAATTGACCTTGAAGATTGAATTCAAAATGGAAATCTGGGAATAGTTTATCGTGATAAATGTTTTTATATTTTACAAATAACCAATAATTTTAGGGTATCTTAAAGATAGACCTAATTTATCTTTGTGAATTTAAGATTTAATATAATATATTTGAACAATTTATTTTAAAATTTATGTATAAAAGGATTGTAGTGATTAACTATATGATGTGTGTGTATTTTATGAGAAAAATACTCAAAATCTATTTTTGAATATTTTCTCTGAAGCCATAATACACAATATTAGAAAGTTTGTGATATTGTGTCATACCATTTATCTTTTGTTTGATTTGATATTTTTTGTCTCTCGAAACTTTATTTTTCTTCCAAAAATTTTGACTCTTTTTGTCTGTTACAGATATGTATATTTTTTTGTTCGTAATATAAAATGTGAAACGTCTGAAAATCAATTCCATTTTCTGTGCCTTCCTTCTTCCCTCTACCAAGCACCCACGCAAAGCGTAATTTCTCATATCGAACTAAAGTCCAACCTCTTCTCACGGCATGTTCTCCTGATACCAACTTGGATGTCTCTCCTAGCTGGCCGTGTTCTCATGGCATGGGAAGTAGCTTTCTTTCTTTCTATTGTTCGGGGCTGTCTGTTCGCTCGGTCGGGCGCTTGATTGACTGGCCATGGTAGGAGGGGAGGGAACTAAAACTTGCGTCGCGGCGCCGAGAGGATCCCCACGGCGCAGAGTGGAGTGTCTACCACGTGACTGGTCCGACTATACCAGGTCTTAAGGGCGTTTAAGTGAGTTATAGTTCATGTTTGCTGGGGAGCCGTTTGTAATATTATGAAACCCGCTTTGGTGGTCGAAGGGTCTAAGGCGTAACGCTTGCAATGGCTTGTATTACCGATGGCCGGGAGATTGGGGTTAGAATAGTAGTTGAGTGTCCCGGTGTTAGTTTTATGCTAAATGGTTTTCCTCTATCCCTCCAAGCAAATGAGGGTACATTTCACATTAATTTAGCCTTCATGATTCCTAATATATTAGCACGATTAGTACTGTACATACTTTTAACCCGAATTGATATTAAGAAGCGGTGTTAATAATAATAATAACAATAATACCCGCTTCGGCAGCTGGGTGGGTCTAACGCGCTAATATTGCAGTAGGCTAAGCTGCTGATGACGGGGAGATTAAGTTTCAAATCTAGGTCGGGTGTACAAGGTAAAATAAAAGTTTTCCACTTTTTCTCCACGCAAATGTGGGTACACTTTATATTAATATAACCTTCCTACTTCCTAAAACCTCTAGCGTAACTAGTACGGGTAGTCAAACGGGGTGCTAAAGATGATAATAATAATAATTATTATTATATTATTTAATTGTTATATAAAATAAAACTACCTTATTTATTAAAATGTTAATGAACTTAATAAACATCAACATACTCCTTAAAATGGTTTTTATCATAATAAGAATGTTAAAGAAGGTCTCGAACAATGTTTATCTTAAATCAAAATATTCATAGTAGTAATAATAATAATAATAATTATTATTATTATTATTATGAATATTGAGTATGTTGATGTTTATTAAGTTCATTAACATTACTGTTTACGTAGCTACTAGTAATTAAAAACAAAACCTAAAAATGATATGCCTACTTAAATGGTGACGAAAAAAGACTTTCCTTCTTATTTTTTCAGTTTAAAAAGCGAATAAATATTTGGTTTTATATTTGAACATACAACGTGTACTTGTCTACAAAGTATAGTCTGTTAGGTGATATATAATCTAAATATGACTTGTATTATTGAAATTGTGGGTATTTGTAAATGTAATGGCTCTTGTTTCCACCTATAGAACAAGCTTACTTTCATTCAGTTCAGTGATAAATGCCAACATAACCATAGAAATCTAACCTGGAATACTTTAGTTTTGCGTGCCAATGCTCTACAATTCTGGTTAGTTTCGTATCCAGGACTACATTTTACTAGTGTTGTTGTATTTTTAAATTGTGGTACTTTAATTAGCTGCATCGCCTCCCACCCTATGAAATTAATAATAGCCACATATGCATGTACAATCATTCTGAACACCAGAAAATGATATCTAAGTTATTCCCACGTTTTCAAAGCTAAGCAGCGAGTTTGGACAACGTATTCTCAAATTCTAGGTCAAGTAAGAAACTATTTTAGGTTTATTCACAGTTCATATAAATCCTACTCTTACTTATATAATAATCATATAATTGAGTCGGTGTTTGCCTGGTAGTCCTTCACGTAATGTTAATACGCCGTCCGGTTAACAGAAATACTATTTTAAATGCACAGTAATTAATCAAACCATTTGGTTTCAAGATGGCAGCTACAAAAAAAACTACCTTTTAGCCAGCTTTTCAGCATCAGTTTATCTATTTTTAACTTTGGATGCGTATTACTAAACATATCCCGTGCGAAGAACGGGGGATTAGCTAATCTTAAATACAAATATTTTAGCTATTTTTTAAAAAACAACACTTAAATAAGTGTCATGATGGTGAACATAAAAGTTTGTGTTCCAAATTAACACTTTACTACCCTCTATAAAAAAACTAGCACTTTTCCAATTCAATCCACCAGATTAATGGAAACTAAATACATTAATTAATACACATGACAGGGATCAACATTAGTTAATACTTTAAAAATTATCCATAACACTTGTTTATTCCTTCTTTAACTATTTGATAATTTAGTGCAGTGTTTCCCAAACTGTGAGTTATGACTCCATACACAGGTATAAAAAACAACTACGGAAATAAACTTGAAAGAATAAAATTAAACACTCCAATTATTATTACTAAATTCTAATTTCTACCAAATCAGCTGATAATCTTTGCATATTTTAATCTCATTCGTCACTTTCGACCTAGGAGGTCGGTTTTCAATAGTAGCCGTGATCCAGTCTAAATATCGTCTAAAAAATTAATGTCCAAAAGAAAATGCTAGCTGCATTAGCTAAAGTGTTGCCACGTTTTAAGTTATTTCACGGTAAACAATCACACTCATACCATTATATTACTAAAAATAATATTTTGTTATTTTTAAAATAGATCATATACTCTTTTATAATTAACTACTATTTAAAAAAAATCCATTTCGGTGGTTGTGTCACTCTCTCAATGGGCTATTCTACCGATGATGGGTGAAAGAGGATCAAATCCCAGTCGGATATTTTTTCCCCAAATCGTTTTTCACCCTGTTCACAAGAAAATTCAAGTACATTTACTCTAAATTAAACTTTCCTCATCCTAACACCTTAGTACAATTAGTACACAGGTTTATTATAACCCGAACAGTGAGTGAGTAGCGGTGACAAAAATCATTTAGGTAATCATTTCAAGTCTGGATATTTTTTTAACTATTCATCACAAACAGTGTGTTTCTAAGAAAAAAACTATATAGTTTTGTAGAAACTTATATTTTCCTAATCAGTCCTTCCTCACATTTATAGCTAATTACTTTTGTTTTCAAAAACGTTATTTGAAGGGGGGCGTGAACATTTTTGAGATTATGTGCATAAGTATGGAAAACCCCATTATAACTCATAATCGGTCTGGACAAAGTTATTCATAATAAGACTAATATGACATACAATTTGTACATTCATTTTTTTATAAATATTTAATAATGGTATAGTACATTAAGTTAAGATTACGTAAGGAACTAATACGCATGGTTTCTTAGTACTGTCAGAATTTTGCATTTCTAGTTTTGCCTGTGGTTACAAATTAATGTAAATAATCAAATGCAGTAAACAAAATAATTTTATTTTAAATATAATGGCAGATATTTAATGTGAACATTTAAAGCACAAAGTATTACACTTCCTGGATTTGAACACTAAATATTCAACCTTAAAATTCTTAATTTTATCTCAGTTGTCAGCGTGATTTCATTTCATGGCATGGTACAGAATAGGTGGATCAGCTATCCACGTTTCAGAGTGATAAATTAACGTTCGGGGTACTGTGTCAATCTCATCTTGTCTGGTTTGCCGATTACGAAGAGGAGAGGTCGGGGTTCTAACTTAATTTGGGTGTACCTTAGTGGTTTCGCTTGAAATGGTTCACCGTTCTCCAAGCATGCAAATGTATACACACTAACTCTACATTCTACCTTTCTCCCAATAGAGTAAATATGCACTCAACCCGTTCTATATTAGTATGTAAGTCGTGTGATGATGCTATCAGAGGATTCATAAAGGATACGTTAAATACCCCCAATAGCCGCATCGGTAGTCACATGGCACAACGTATCACACTCGTATTGGACTAAATTGCCGGTGACGGGAAGATTGGGGATTGAGTCCTGGCTGGGTTTACTCAGGGTGTTTTTTTACTAAATGGTTTCTCACTCTCCTTCTACACAATTGTGGGTAAATTTCCTCTAAAATTCTACCTTCCTCATCCTTATTCACTATCGTAATTAATATGCTCCAAAGGCACACTCCTAATAATTACAATTCACATCAGCGTCATTTATTTTATTTTCTGTTAAATAGGTCAAACCTCAAGCAGAAATGGTAAACTATTTTAGAAATGGGCCAGGATCTATATATCTCCTTCTAGAAGTTGACGTCCTTATGAACCAGTTATTTGAACCAGCACATATTGTATACGAAAGACCGTATATGACTCATATGATTGCCACCTCTACATAAAAAAAGCTGCCCGCCACTAAAGTGACTCGAGACGTCTCGTACGCGCTGCTCATTTCAACCTCCCCCATCCTAAACTCGTAACACTTGTCAGGCTGCAAATTAGACATAGCTTTTAATGGGACGCGACACGTAATTATTACCCCGCAGTCAGCGTGAAATTATAAGATATTAAGATAACATGTGTATAGAATTATGTTTGCCACACATCTCAAGACTTGCAGAGTTAAAATAACACCACCGTGTGGGTTAAGACAGCATTCTTTAACTAAATTGCCTGGGAAGGGGGGAAGAGGGGGAATAAAGGAAGAATATTTTTCATCGTGATTCATTGCAATAACAATGACTGCATTTTCTGCCTCCTCTGGTCAATGTTTCCCAAGTACCTTACACCCCCCTTTACCATTCACACTGGCTTGTCGCCATCCTATTGTCGGCGCACCTATGGGGGTAGGGGGCCAGCTCTGTTGCACCATTGTCAGAAGAACACCTCCTTGGTCGGCGTCCTTTGTGGTGCGTCTAAGCACCGATTATACAGCTTAAGACATCCGTATCATAAGGCTTGACACGTGTAACTCAAAGGCCAAAGGAATAGAATAAAGATTTCTCTTTCCTTGATCATCCGTTTGAAAGGGAATTAAGAAGTCTGAAGAAATAATAATAAGAAGACAAAAAAAATCTAGAAAAAAAATGGAGTTAAAAAGAACTATTCTTTATCCCTCGAGGTTTTTGTTCATACGCTGTTTCAGTGAAAATAACAATAGGAAGAACGGTTCGTCCTCGCCTTTGTTCGCTTCAAGACGTGAGGATGCAACTTTGTACCGAGTCAGGGGAATCTCTAACTACGATGTAACGGATCTTCGGAGGATTCTAGACTTGGGTCTCTCTTAGAGATACTTCAAGATAAACAAACACGTAACACAATCTGAGATGTCAATCTGGCAAAAGTTTGAATTACCAATGATGTTGAAAGTTGGAGTTCGGATCTCGACCGGGTGGTTTTTGGACAGGTGATTCATCAGTATCACGTTTCAATATACTTGTGGTGGCTTTTAATCTCACCACGTGAATTCAAGTACATTTCCTTTACACCCCACCTTTATCACCTTCTACCCCTTTAGTTTAAATACGTGGATAGCCTAGAAGGGAGTAAGACGTGGAGTATTACTAAACATTATTTTACCTGTTAGTTTTCTCACCCTCTCAATTAAATTTGGTGGGCCACACATAACTAGCTTGGGGGCCTGGGGTTTGACATGCCTGCTCTAAATTATCTTTCAAATTTCTATTATTTTTAGAATTAAGCTCTAGTAGCCCTTGAGTTGTACGCATGAATGAAACTACTTAGATAAACACACAAGTATAAACGGCTCGCCACGTAAAGATTTTAAACAAGGCAAGATTTAATGCCTAATACTCATACATTTATTCCCGTAATGAGAGAAAAAAAAAGTTTAAAATTTCTCTAAAAAAACCCATTTTAATCATTTTTCATTTGAATATTTTGTTTCTATTGTAATCAAGGCCGTAGTCAGGGGAGGGGTTTTGGGGAGTTCAACCTTCCCCCCAACAATTTTATGAACCAAATATATATACTCCATTCACGGTAGGAATTACTCTCTGAAAGGTCTTTTTGTTATCAATATCCTACTATATAATATGATTCTGGTAGGGAAAAGGGCCTTTAAGAAAACCATTTCTACGATGAACCAACAGCTGTAATGATATGGAATAAAAGCGCCGTGCTTGGGCGTCAATTGTAGTGATATCTGTTTATCGCACCTCACTTTTGGGTGTCAATTGTATTGCTTGTACATATTTCAATTAAAAGATTTTATATTACTGCATACTTGTGATACTGATGTGATTTATTTGTTATAATGTGTTGGACTGTGAGCGAGATCATCCTCACAGCCTCACTTACACTTTTTCACACACACAACTACACAACATAATGCCTTAAACTTACGCACAATAGTTTATATATAACATACCCCTTGAATTTTCTCCCCTGGTCAACAGTGTAAAAACTAACCAATAGAAAGAGTCCTGGTGACAGGTTTTGTGAAGGCTAGCTTCTTATTGGTATAGAGAAATGGCGTTTTCTGCCAAATACTATGAAGTGGTTTCTTTTCACAAGAAACAACGCAGTAGATATTTTAACAAGAAATATGTTATAAAAAATATATTTTAGGGGTGAAGTCCTTTTCAGAACGTTTCTAAGAATCGCGTGTTTCTTCATGGATGAATCTTAAAAGGATACTCTACCTATATTACTTTAAAGAAAAATTACCTTCATCCATGACTTTTTACATAATATAGATTAATCCAAATCAATACATTACACAGCTTTATTTATGATTCAAACAATATCAAAATTAAGGTACAAGTACCAGCTAGGTGGCTGTGTTACCATAAGAAGAACTTCAGAGAACTTCTAGAGGTGTTAAATATTTATAATTTTTCCTAGCATTTGGCAATTAGGGTGTTATGTTGCCATAAAAAACACTTAAGATAGCTTCTATAGGTTTTTAGTATTTATAATTTTTCCTAGCCTTCAGCAGTAATGGTTTTATGTTGCTAAAAAACCCCACTAAAGATAGCTTCTAAAAGTGTTTCATATTTAGAACTGTTTTTTGCCTTCAGCAGTTAGGGGGCTATATTGCCATAAAAAAACACTGAGGATAGCTTTTAGAGGTCTTTAATATTTAGAATTTGTCCCCCGGCAATTAGGGAGTTATGTTTCCATAACAAAAAACATTTCAGATAGCTTCTAAAACTGTTTATCATTTAGAATTTGTTCTAGCTTCTTGCAATTGGGGGATTTGCCCGCCAACCTCCCCCCCTCCCCCCAGAAATTATTGTAATATCAAGGATTTTATAATTGAGTTTTTGACTTATGATAGTGTGCATATTGAATTTTGTGTGATGCGACCCCTTTAGTAGTTTATGCCAATGTTTGCGGTGGAGTTCACAATAATATTTGCTCAGGCCGTCGAACCCATTGCGTATCCATGGGTCCCAAGGAAGGGGTCCCTGATGAAAATGCTCGATACATTTAAGGACGTCAGCTTCACCACCCCAATCGGTCATGTTGATCACTGTGGCAATAACTAGATACCTTCTCGATTAACACCAGGAAGTATACCATGTGTGTGTGGAGTGTGGGGAGAAGCAATTTGGTCAACCATCCACGCTACGAACATTCCTGTGATGCGCGGACTCAAAACAGACTCTGAGCGGAGTGGAGCGCATCAAGAAGATCGAACAAAACTGCATTCGCAACGTCGTCCGCTGTCTCATCCACACAGGCTCGCGATATAGTTGGTTTGCTCATGTGTACTCAGCTTAACAGCATCAACGTGCACGTGCAATGACTCGCTCATTGTCTCTATCGGACTGATCAAAAGTTACAGCTGAAAGACGCACGCTTATGAATACAAAATAATGGCTTTAGTAGGGTTTTCAAACTGTTCGAACCTCACCAACTCGGCAATGTGCTGCTGCATACAATATTACGTGCTTTATAGCGGCGAAGATTACCACCACTCCAATTAATTTATTAGGAATACATTTCGAGCCACTTCGCAGCTGCCAGTGCATCACCGCGTGGGCAGAGCCAGGAGCGGTCTGGCAGCTTGCAGCCACGCTGCCGTAGTAGGAGGTTGATTGCCATAATTTTAAAAATGTATTTTTACCTGTTGGATTACAAAAAACTAATGGAGTTTGTATCAAAATATCAAGTTATATATGATGCAAGTGTGGTTCGTTATAGTGACGCAGTAATACCAGACAATATTTGGAAGGATATTGGAATACAAATAAACAAACGTGGTTAGTATTTGAACATTTTATTTGTTCATTCACTATTAGTTATTCACATAGAAAATATGTAAACACTCAAGATAAAAATTTCAATTTTTCCACTACGACTTTTGTAATGCATGTTTAAACATACATTTTTGTTTCAAGTATTTACTAAACAAACATACACTAACCAGTTATGTTTACTACGTTATCATACCTAGGTACTTGCCCAACGGGATTTGAGAAAAAATTCTTGAAACTGTCCATTACTTCAAAGCCACAAGCGCTTGCGTATCCGCCCTTTGATCAAATGATTTAATATTTTCTGACGGAAGTGCAATTCTATCAGACATGACGTCATGTGGCTTACATTATTTTTCATGATATCCACCCAATAATAAATTATGTTAACAGCATGCAACTGATATGAGATACAACGTTTACGTTTGATATGTTCAAGAAACGGGTGTGTAAACAGTTCTTGGTGTCATTTTTGGAATAAGGTTCCATCTTAAATGTGTCCAAACCAAAATATTTGTCGCCTGCAGAAACATATGGAGTTAATGTGTCATTAACTGGTAAGACATATTTAAGGATGTTGAATTGCCTTTCTGCGAACTTTTTTGCCCATGGATGGTTTTTTGGAAATCCAACTATCACATTATTTTTCATGAGAGCCTATATCCAGGGCAAAAAATTTGTAATGTGCACTCACAGAAGCCAGAAAAAAAACCCAGAAAAATGTTGATTGTATTAAAAAAAATCATAAAAACCCAATATTATCAGGGTATTAAAATGAACGTGTTTACCATCAATCAAATCTATGCAATTTGGGAGATCTCATTTATTCCAGAAATACTTTGATATATAGCTTAGGTCCTTTTCTGTTGGATTAAGCATAAAAATTGTAATTATCTTTCTGCTCATTATTGGTAATAATTTTCTCACGATGACATTAATATAAGACGGTAAAATGAGGTATGTAAATGCCAGTGATTTGTAGGATTCTCCCGTAGCCATAAACCTGAAGCAAAATAATACTAAGCATTTTATGCTACAAAATCATTAATAATTTTGTTTTCTTCTCAGAAGAAGATATCAAGAAACGGTGAAAGTTGCTAAGTGGCTTATTTCTGTTGCAAAAATAAAGATGAAGTGGTAACTGGCTCAGTGGCGTATAAAGCATCAAAATTGCATTTTTACGATCATATAACATTTTTAAATATGGTACTTAAAGAGGGAAACCCTATTTTTGTAGATATCTTTCCTAGTTATTTCTTAAATATGGCTTTATTTATTATACTAGTATTTGATAGTGATGCTTTAGGATACTCAGTACTTTCATAATAGCACTTTTAAATGTATAACTATATCTACATATAAGCAAAAGCTAATTATTAAATAAATGAATTAGTTTCATTATTTCGATATGAGAAGGTGGTTTGAAAGCAATTTTCCCGCATTGTAGTAAGTGGAGAGTAAACCATCTCAAGGGGTTTCGGCTGCAGTAAAATCCTAGACCTTCTTCTATTCACAATCCTATCTATTGTGGGAATGACGACTTAGAGACCAGAAGTGAGGACCTTTTGATATTGAAAGGCAGCATGTCGCTTCACAGATTTCTCTAAAGGCCGTACACCTCATGTACAGTGCATACATTCTCCAAATTATGAGCGTGTGTCAATCATAAACAATTTTTTTTTTTCAAAAAATAGAGTTTTTTATTCTAATTACTTTAAGCACATGACATTGGAGAATGTATAATTTTAAACAATAACGATACTTAATTGATTAAACTAATAATAATAATACTTAGTACCACGTCTTACTACCCGTTCAGGTTACACGTTTAAGTACTAATTACGCTAATGAGCTAAGAATTGGGAAGGTTGACTATAGAGGAAGTGAGCCCGCATTTGCATGGAGGGAGAGGGAAAAATTATTTAGGAAAAACTACCCTCAGTTCACCCTAACGAGATTCGAACTTTGATCTCCCCATCCTCAGCAGTATAGCTCAGCATGAAGCTAGCGCGTTAGCTAACTACGCCACTGAGGAGAGTAATTGATTTAAAAATGTGCTAAATAAAACCACACCGCCCACATCAAGAGGCTGCAGGTTCTTCATCCCTTCCGATGTGGGAAACTGGAATGATTCATTGGTTTCAAAATTCAAATAATTTTTTTACTGAATAGCATTATACACATAGAAACATCACTTTCTTCGTAAACTAATAATTTTTTTTTAACTAAGGCATTTTAAGACGCTAATGCTATCAACAATCTTCACATACATGGGGGAGGAGTAGGGAGATACTGAATGAAAAATGACTGAAATCAATTTGCTCTAACATATTTACGATGACTTCATTCAACTAATGTCCATTTGAAAAGCAAATCTCCTCACAAACCACAGATCTTTACGTACATACAAAGATACATACACACAAACATGTGTGTGCACTCCACATGAGGGCAGTTCCCTCACCTTCCTCACACAGAGAGAGAGAGAGACCCAACTCTCATTTTCTATGAATGCACCGTTCCGGTACACACACACACACACACACACACACACACTCGCTATCCCTAATTGCGCCTGGGGAGGATTCGACTCAGTCATTAATTAATATCCGCTACGGTTCCCGCTGCGCACAGACAAAGAAATTCTCTCCGGTTATTACCGTGCTCGCAACTAGAAAACATTGAATGAAGACCCCCATTCCCCTTGCCCCTTTCTCCACGATTCTATCTTTCCTATGACGACTAACCCTGTGGTAAACCACATCCGAGAACATTTCACTTTGAATTAAAAAAAAAGAGTTTTATTGTTATCGTCAATTGTAATAATTCCAATTTTTTACTTTTCTGTTTGTGCGGTTGGTTGTATGAAAAAAGACAATAACGTGAAATTGATTTCCGGAAAGGTTATTAAAAAAATCCAGCTATATTCATATGTGAATGTCTAACATTGAAAAATCATATATTTTCTACTGTTCGTATTTATTGTTTAGCACCTAGTCTTACTACCAGTTCGGGTTATACGTTTATATAACCTACTAGCTACACTAAATGTTTTCGGGATTAGTAAGCTTATATTTAGAAGAAGTGTACCCGAATTTGTGTGTTGGGTGAGTGGAAAGCCATTCTTGAAAAACCACCCACAGAACACCCGACCAAGATTCGAACATCGATCTACCCGTCATCGGCAGTCTAGTCTAGTCTACTGCGAGAGTAGCGCGTTAGATCACGCGGCCACCAAAGTGGGTCAAAACCTTTCGAATATTGGGAAATGTAATGGACATTTCAAATAAAGTTGTAAATATGTTAATAATGACTACATTTAAAAAAAGTAAAATTTATTAAACTGTTAAAGTGTTATGTTCTATAGACAATATTCATGTCATTAACTTAAAGTAAAAATATTGAAAAAAAATACAATAAATGTATATAAATCTTAGAGTTAAAATTACATAACCTTTTCTATTATAGTTTGAAACGTGTTCTTGTAATTTGCTGGCCAAGATATTTATGTTTGTTTCATATAGTGTTTTCTTCAATAACACACAATACGATTTCTAACCTTTGACTGACTTCAGAGAGTTCACTGTGACATGACATGTGAATGACAAGGCTATCGAAATATTATTGACTTAAAAAAATATAATACCCCGTTCGAAAAAGTTTTATTTATTGTTAAGTTTCTTCATGTCTGCATGCCACCCAAATCGTGTTCACGTGTCATATATTGGCCATTCCTACTCTAGACCAATGATATGCTGGTGAATTTAATTTAAGTTTTTCCTACTCCTTCTAATCCATTGGTTTTGTTGGTATAATATGTAGTAACTAAATTTAACGAGATGTTAAGTATTAAAAAAAACTTAACCACGCACCCACACAGTTACGAAATATAGCACATAATTTCTGTAACATTTTATTTCAAAAAACTTTAATTGACATTACAAATGTGTTGTTGGAGTCGTAAAGGGAACCTTATTTGACACTTTAAAAGGTAGTATATCTAATTTTATGTATTCTAATGCCAGAACATATGTTATTTATATGTCATTTATGAGGGATTTTGACAGCTCTTGTATAAATAATCTCAAGGTTATTTTATAGACTGCATTTATTTTTCAAATAATCTCAAATGCTTTGCTGATATGAAAATTGTTTCTGTAGCCATTTTGTTCATGATAATAGTTGCACCTTGATCTAATTAGGGTGGATATATAAAGGTTTCTTTTTATAATTGGGTTATCTGGAGTGGTCTCTCGACCTGTTTGCCAAATTTGTATTTTATACTTTATCTAAAAGGTTTTTTTCCTTCAAATTATAGGCCTCACATTTCCTAGAAACCCATTTTAAAATTTCCCAATTTTATATATTTTTCTGCATACTTCTTTCTGCCAAGTAAAATTCCAAGTTTCTAGGCCCAGGGCTTGAATAAATACGGGGATGAGTGAGTGAGTGGGTTTTGCCTTCGATTATATAGATTCATGTATAAAGCATAATTAATATATATTAATTTGTATATCAATATTAATTACGCCAGTGATATTGCGATGAGGATGTAGAGCTTAGAGTAAATAAAAAAAACACCCTCAATACACCCTGCTGAGATTCGAACACAAACCTCTACATAGCCCCATGAGTGAAATACCATACTAAATGAGCTCAACATACACGTAGAGCCTCCATTGGCGTGGGTAAATGTGTTATTGACTAATTTAAGGGTATTGGGCTTTATTACCGGTATGTCTGAGTAACAGCTTAGTTTAGGTCTCATTCTTACAGTGATGAATTAATAGCCGAAAACTTGGTCATGCCACTTGTAGAATTTAGTTAGTTTGTAGGCCGTATGTTGGTGTATTTAATCGGTTCAGAGTGTACGCTTTAAATATATCAAACAAATACATGAGTCCCTAGCCGTTTTGTTCCTTTTTTTGTATGCAGTTACGATATGTACAATGTACAGTACAGTGCAAAACTACTTTATATAAAATAGATATAATACACCATATATACAAAAGGTTGACCATAAATGACTTTTTTTTGCAGACCGATTGACGAAAATTATTTAATACGGGTGTGTATATATATATATTTGAAATTAATTGGCGTAGGCCTAGATAAAACGTTTAAGTAATAGAAATGAAATATAATTGACAAACTATAATTTGTTTATAACATTAAAAAGACCGTTATATCAGTAAGGAATTTTAATAAAATTATATTCTGGTATTAGATGGATCGAATACAAAAAGATTGGGGTCGATTCACGGTAGATTGTTAACTTAAATTCATACAGACACATAAACAACTGCACAGGGTAAAACACCTTTACGTTTTTGAACATTTAGATTAAGGTTAAATATAATCATAATTCTATACTTATAGATATCAGAATGTCTCTTTCAAAAACTGTGGGTTGGAAGATAAATTTGATCAGTTGAGGTCATTTTACTTTGGCACATCGCCAAATTTTCACTGTGTGAGATTATAGCACGCTACCCTAGAGCCACGCTAGTGTTACGGGTATGCAAAGAACTATTTTAGTCCTTTAAATAGTCACAAGCGGTGACAAGTCATTGTGAGTCAGAATACGAAGCACTGATTGATTGAATTGCCACACAAACTAGAATAATATAGATTTAATTTTAGTTTTCTTACACCTATCTTACTGAGCGTTCTAGCTATAAGCATAGCTTCACTGATTAAATAATGACGAGAAAGATATAATTTATAGAAACTGTATCCGCACTTGAGTGTAAAGTAGATGATAAACCGTTTAGGAAATTACATCCTCAGTACACCCGGCCGGGATTTAAACCCTGACTTCCCCATCAATGGCAAATCAGACTAGTCGAGCCAGACATTTAGTCCACGTGCCCACCGCTGTGAATTTCAACTAGTACATTTATCTTGAAAGTTATTAATGGTTAGTTTTTTCTTTTTGGCCTATGCCACCAGGGTCTGGTAGTGGCGGATGTATGTGTGTGCATCGTGTCCATCTACTCGTTCAAGCTATCTGCGTATTTACATTAACTGTATAGGGGTGAGGAGGGTTTATATTAAAGGAAATGTACCCACATTGCGTGTAAGGAGAGTAAGAAACCATCTAGGAAAAACACACCCTCAGTACACCCGAACCGGATTCAAGTGTAAAATATTTCCATCATCGGCAGTCCAGTCTTTGCGAGCGTGATGCCTTTGCCCATTTGACCACTGAGGGGGACTCTAGTGTGATAAAATACCCAAAAGTACATAGATCTATTTTGTGTGTGAACCGCTTCAGTGGTCGAAAGGTCCAAGCCAAGGTTTCACTCTTAGAATAACTTACAGTTGTTTTTCCTAAATGGCTTTCCACTCTCCCTCCATGAAAGTTCGGGTACCATTCCACTAAGTTCAAGCTTTCTTGTCCATAGCGTAGATTAGTACATACTCGTATAACCCGAATGGGTGACAACATAATTCATTTTGTGTGATGGAAACAGTTTTTTTTCTAATTTTAAAAGCATACTGTGCATTCCAATTCAACTATATTTTGGGGGAACCTAAAAAAAAGTATAACGCCTATTATTTAATTGGAATATTTATTATATGGCGGTGACCTGTCGGTATAGGGGTAAGGTGTCAGACTTCTATGCTGGCGGCCAGGGTTCAATCCTCGGTCCCGGCACAGATTTATCTGATTACCAAACCCTTCCTTCACCTCTGACAAGACGTGTATTAATCACAACTTGTGAATGTGGGGAATGCCAGGCCTCCACCGTGGTTCGGATCCCACGTTAAACTGTAGGCCCTCCATTTCATCTCACAATCGCCCTACCATTACACGTTAGCGTAAGTGCGTATAACCCGAACGGGTATTAAGACGCGGTGCTAATAATAATAATATTATGTGGCAAGATCTTTTCATTTCCAAATTTATTTTGTTTACGGGTGTGTTATTGTCAATCAAACCTTCATTTTTAGCTTTACTCCTTCCTTTCGGGTTGGAAAAAAACCCCACCCATGCCACTTAACAAAAATACTAAAACCTAACAAATAAAAATACAAAATGTATTAAGTTCTAGTGGCGTTTAACTCTACAGGTGGGTTGATAATAGCACTAGTAAGGGGCGTGGCTTTGGCTACTAGCTAGCCTCCTTCCCATTGGTTAACCGGTTATAATATAGAGAGCCTGTAAGCCTCAAACCCTTTCGCTCATGTTCCAAGCGGTATGCTTATAATGGGCTCTGTTGCGTACAAGTTACCAGCAGACGAGTACAGACCACGTGGGGTTAGGGCAACAAGCGTCTATCTTAGGCTAGATTTATATTCAGTCATAACGCATGGCAATTAGTGCATAGCACATAGTGCGTAAGAAGTTGAAACACATGGTTTTAAATCATGGCGTTCGTAGTGAATATATGCATAAATTTGACAGCAGACGGAAACTAGCTTCTGATTTCATGTTTGAAATGTCTTGTGGTAGCCGCACTTGCTGACGAATCTTCTTTATTTTAACAGAAATGACTACTATTGCAAAATATGATTGAAAATGAAAGGACATTTTTACAATTTTGATTGTGTTGTTGAGAAGTAGATTCACCATAATATTCGTTACAGTAATATATTCAGAACTAAATAAAAATATAATTGAATTTAATAGTAAAGTCACCAATTAAATTAGCCTGATCTAATTTTTAAAATTATCAGTTAATAATCTTGTTTTTTGAGGGAAATTCTTAGTGAATTTTTTTTAATGACCTTATCTAGTAAAACAAAGAGCCATACACACATTCTCTATGAATTAAAGACAATAGATCTAAGTAAGACTTTAATCCCTAAGTTTCATTATAGACGTAGTCCTTAAGGTGCGATGGAAAGGGACGAGAGAAAATGACAGTATTTTTTACAGTTTTTATGGGAAAACATTTTTCGGCCAAAATAAATAAAATATTGCTCTAATGTAAACATAGAATATAATTTTCTTCACATGGTAACCTTAAAATTTCTTGAATATCACTCAAGGAGTGTGTCCTGGAATTTAATGACAACTTTTTCTCTTCATTTAAAAAGTGTTTCATCCTTTGCCGCTATGCTCATAATGAATATTCAGGAACTGTCGAGTTAAACATGTGACTAGAGTTAAGCTCAATCAAAACTCAAACGCAATTTTTATTTATTTTGGCAAAAAAAAATATGTTTTTCCATAAAAACTGCAAAAATATTGGCCTTTTCTCGCATGACCCTTCCACACCACCTTAAAGTATTTGTTATTACAAACTGTACACTATTTACTATTAGTTATGCACTATCTATTAATATAATTCCAGTCTTAAAGTGACCATTGGACTCAGAAATAAAACTCATGACTGTTTTATTCACCCCGATGTGTTAAATAAATTGAGGTAATTTAAAAGAGGACACTTTCTTCATATAAATGCCACAGGCCCGGTGCTACCACTAGGCCAACTAGGCAGCCGCCTAGGGCGCAGACCTCAAAGCGGCGTATTAATGTCCTTTGAATTGATGGGTACAGTTTCATACAGATTAGTTTTGTTAACCTTTATTTAAGATGCAACTGACAGTAATGTATTTATTCTGTTTGTTTTTTTATCTAAGTATCCTTTTAATAGATCTTTTTTTTTCGCGCTCTATGATTCTTTCCGGAACCTATCATGTATCAGACTTATAGTAGCCCCATGGCTTCTTTGGTGCTGACTGACAGCTCACAGCTGACAACTGATGGCTTTGAAAAGTTACCAGACCAAATTATTTATCCCTACGCCAAACCATATGACCTGCAAAAACATGTGTTTAGCAGCTGTCACTTCTGGCGGTCAAAATCTAGGTATATACCTAAATGTTGACTGTCAGAAGTCAGCTGTGATCTGTCAGTCAGCACCAAAGAAGTCATGGGGCTACTGTAGATATAGCTGCTAAGCCATTGAGTGAAACAAGATGGGGGAATGGGAGGGTCGGATTGATGCTTTAAAACCACTTAGATACCATCTTGGTAGTGTTTATGATGCTTTAATAGAGATCTTTGATTTGGTTTATCTGGAAATGCTTCCCGAATAGAAGCTAAGGCTCTTGCTGACGCAATTTGTCAGTTCAAGTTCGTGGTATCGCTTGTTACATGATATAACATTGTTTTTTAAAGTCAATCTTAACAAGCAAGCTACTACAAAAAAAAGAAGCTCACCTGGATTCAGCTTCAATCCAATTGCAAGTGACCAATAACTACCTCGATGGTTGCGGGTGTGATGACGGCTTACAACAAGTTTTGATAGATAATACTAAGATTGCAAATGATCTATAAATACTACCAAACTTTGAGTAAGAACAAGTAAGAAAAAGGAGAAAGAAACGGCAGTTGTAGTATGAGGCCAAAGATGAGGCACCTCAAAATCAAAGCAGAAATTCAAAGATGGTTTCAACTATGCTGTCTTAGACATGGTCATACAATATGTCGAAGAAAGATTCCAACAACTACAACAATATAATGCCCTAGTTGGCTTCTTGTATAATATACACATTATCAACAAAAAATCTACTGAAGATGTACGCAAAGCCTGCACAAATTTGGAAAAATCGTTGATGCACCATGGAAAAAAAGATATTGATGTTGAAGATATATGCTGTGAACTTAAAGATATAGCTCTAAGACTTCCAAAGTCTGTGTCGCCCACCACAAGAGTAACTTTTATTCATACTACAACAAACACTCCTGGATAATGTGCCTAATGTTTTTGTTGTTATAAGGAACCTTCTTACAATTCTCGTTTTAGTGGTGAATGGTGAATGGAGTTTCTCAAAGCTCAAACTTATAAAAACCTACATACGTTAAAAAATGTTGCAAAATATACTAGTTGGCTTAGCAACTATATCAATTGAACATTCCCAAGCATCAGCACGTGACTTGAAAGGATTTGGTGATAACATTTGCAAAGGAAAAGGAATGAAAAGTAAAATTTTGATGTTTGAAACTGAAATTTTTAAGCGACTTAAATTTAATATCACAATTCATAAGATAATTTGAATGATTTGTGAGCCAAAACATTTTAATTTGTGTTTGAAAAGAAATGAATTAAAGGTTGTTGTATTTAGTATTTATTCTTGCAATTTATAGTAAATGGGACAGTTTTAAGTTTTATGTTTTTAATTCTTTTACAAGACGAATGTTTTGGAAAATTGAAACTAACCATTTTTTTAGGGGGAAGGGTAAGGGAGAAGGGAACAGTTTTTTAGCCTTGCCTAGGGCGCAACATAGCCTGGCATCGGCCCTGAAATGCCATTTCATCTCAAGAACTTCTCCTCCAAAATAATCAAGGAGCTGTCAAAATAATCATGTCTTACACATTCCATTTTGTTTTTTGTCAGAGTTTATCACCACTCATCAGGTTTGCGGACATATTAACTAATTACGCTAATGTGTTAACTACTAGGAATGTTGACTTTAAATGAAACGTGGTTGCAGTTACCGAGTGGGTGTAGTGGGAAACTGTTCAAGAGGAAAACACCTCAATACACTCAGCGGGGAAGGTTGAATTTAGAGGAAATGAAGCCATATTTGATTGGGGAACGATCTAAAACTAAACACCTCAAAAGACCGGGACAAAGGCATACCAAATTAGACGAGACTGCCACCGGATTACACATGCCCACTGGCACGAGTAGTAATAGTAATATTAATAGTATAACTCGTGCTATTCTTCACGTGGTATAAACGTTAGTCTCACAACATAGTGATTTGTCGGTGACAGAGAAATCGAGGTCTCGAATCTCAGATAGTGGGTTCTGGGGTGGTTTGACAATGTTTTAAATCTGCCATTTCCCATCCTCGTTCACGCTAAAGTGGGTGCACTTCCTCTTAAACATATTTCCTTTTACTTATACCATAGATAACGATTCCTTTAGTAGATAAATTAAAAATATTGTTGATATTAAAAATTCCATAATATATCAATAAGTATGTAGCTAGATTTCTAAAACTAGATTACGGCTTCACTGATTAAGAATATTGTTCTAGGAAGTGGCAATATGTGTGGAATTACATTACCTGTCATTTAGTTTAATATGTAATTGTTAATTATTGAGACTTTATCTAGACAAATGAGCATGTATTACTCGGTCTATGGATATTTTTGAAATGAAGGAAATATGCAAGGATAGGGAAGTGTGAAGGCAGTGAGGATGAATTAAGTACGAAGTTGTTGCTGTTTGAGCTATATGTTCAGTTTCTTGCCTACATCGTAAGGAAACGGCGTTATTAGCTATATATGTATGTATGTATGTATGTATGTATGTATGTATGTATGTGTGTATGTATGTATGTGTGTATGTATGTATGTATGTATGTGTGTA
>CABEEJ010006581.1:26533-38469 GCA_901482245.1 Timema douglasi | reverse complement strand
GGAGATGATAGTGTACTGTCTCTTGGAGATGATAGTGTATTGTCTCTCGGAGATGATAGTGTACTGTCTCTCGGAGATGATAGTGTTGCTTACTGTCACAATAACTCTGTCGATCAATGTATCCCTACATATCATACATTGGATTACGCTTTCAATTTTCAGTATCACAATAGATTGAACATATTTTCGTTTATTTTAATCGAAATTTTCTGCTTGTTTTGACTAATAAATAAATCATTAAAAAGATCAAAGCACTGAAGAGTAACGTTAAATATTTTGTTATATTAATACAGCCATTTCAGTTCTCTCAATGCAAGGCAATTAAATAAGTTGGAAATAACCGATGTATCGATATAGCAAAGATATTGACGTACAGATTGCAATGTATCAAATGATAATTATATTGTTATATTATGGAATATTTCCATTCCCACGAATAGGGATAGTACGTAATTCACACAATAAAATTTGTGGTTATTAAAATTCTATTATAATGTGCAGTGACTGTACTATGACAATCCGTGACCTTCTGTGACACTTTTCCACGTGTTGTGACGTGAAGTATCAGTGGATATTGTGTGTATTGTCACCTGTGTCATAGTAATAACCTCGTCGTGAAGAGCGCCACCTGTCAATCAAGGAACATATACAACTGCCCCTAGCACTCATACCGTCCCGGCAAACACTTCAATCGACTCGTCCCCCACCCCGCTCCTTCCCCCGGATCAAAAGTGACAACGTGGACTCGTCAACCGGGGTCACTCCGCATCGGAAACAAAATTGCCCTTTCATGAAGCAAGACTCATGCTATGACCTGACGGGCATTGATTTTTATAACAATGGAAATATTTTTAGAATGAATTGGGGGGGAGGCGATGATTATTTTTTTTCAAATAGAAGCTAAAAAAGGATTGTTTTACAACACGAGAAACAATAGCCATCGTATAATGCAATTTTTTGCTATGTTTTACTAAGCGAGTAATATTTTTTTAAATCTACGAGCCCCACAAATTAATTTAGCATTGAAAAAATAAGCTAACCCCTACACACCCAGCTCTGGAGCCAGAGGTTGTAATATTTGGGTAATACAATCATATTCACACAGTGGTGGATTAAAACAGGGGAAGTAGACTCCTTGAATTTTTTTAAATACATATTTAAAAGTTTTATAAAACAGTTTGAGTTGAAAATTATTAATATATAAATTTAATATCGTAGGGAAAACCTTTCAATTGAAAGCTCTAAGTTAGAATATACATAGTTCAATATTCATAAGAACCTTTTATCAAATACATTTAAAAGAATCAACCAGAATTAATATAATTTTATTATAATATTAGTGTTCTTTTATAGGTATTGACATACCCAGTAACAGTATATATTTCAATTTGTGAATCAATCAATGTACTTTGAATTTATGAAATTATAAATTTAATTTAATTTTAAGCACGTTCGAAAAAATACATACAATATCATTATATATTTCATATATTGAAGAATGATAGTCAAAACCTATTATAAGAGCCTATGTAAAAAATATATTAAAATTAGTACATTAAATTTAAGAATATCAGGCTCATAAATCAATTGTAATAAAATAATTATTATAAAATTATGTTATTCACTTGATATTTTAACGAACTTAAATTTATGATGATGATAATGGTGTAATTGTACTTCGTAATCTAATTTTAAAAACAGGAATTATTGAGAAATAGTATTTAAAAATGTTTGCAAAATGATAATTGAAATTAGTTAATAATAACAGAAACTAGTAAAAAAGGTTGAGCTTACAACTGGATGATTCATTTATGGAATACCCTTTCTCCTTGTAATGTTCCTGTGTAAGCAGCCAACATTTGACAAATAGTTTAGATGTAGTTCTCCATCATCATCGTGAAGTATTCCCTCACACACATTTAGAGAGGAACAACCCCTCCCTCCCTGAACTCTGACTTGTGGATGATGTAGAACTACATCTAAACTATTTGTCAAATGTTGGCTGCTTACACAGGAACATTATAACGAGAAAGGGAGTTCCATAAATGAATCATCCAGTTGTAAGCTCAACCTCTTTTAGTATCTTACAGGCCTATTATTATTATTAACTAACATCAACTATGATTTTGCAAACATTTTTTAAATACTAACCCGCCTCGGTGGCTTAGTTGGCTAACGCGCTAGTCGTGTTGAGCTCGACTGCTGAGGACGGGGAGATCAAGGTTCGAATCTCGGTCGGGTGAACTGGAGTGGTTTTCCACTCTCCTTCCACGCAAATGCAGGTCAATTTCCTCTAATTCGATCTTCCAAATTCCTAATCCATTAGCGTAATTAGTACTTAAAGTGTATAACCCGAACGCGTAGTAAGACGCGGTGCTAAATAATATTATATTATTTAAATACTAATTCTCAATAATTTCTGTTTCAATTAAATTACTAAATAAACATACATCATCAGTTTAAGTTTGTTAAAATATCAGTTGAATGATAACTTAGATCAAATTAGAATAATGTTAATTATTTTCTTACAATTGATTCATGAGCCTGATATTCTTAAATGTAATGTCCTAATTTTAATATATTTTTTTATGAAGGCTCTTATAATGTTTCATCATTCATAATATGAAATAGTTAATGATATTGTATATATTTTCCAAACTTGTTTAATGTTTAATACAAATCTGTTTAATATATTTTATAATTTTATAAATGCATAGTACATTGATTGACAAATTAATATTATCTCCCTTTACTAAAAGTCAATATGTGTTTCAAGAAAATATATAATATTAATGTATATTATTATGTATATTAATGTGTACATTTGTGTAAGAACTTGTTTTTATGAATTAAATTTTTTGGGTGAATTTCTGTCATAAATATCAAAAATAAAACGGTAACTCTGAAGCATCTTATATTGTAATTTTAATAATTTATTATTTTTAGCACTACATTTCACTACCCGTTCGAGCTGTACATATATGTACGGTGCACCCGCATTTGCGTGGAGGGAGAGTATAAAATTATTTCTGAGAAAACTACTCTGATTACACCTGACCGGGGGACTCGAACCCACAATTTCCCATCACCGTGGGTTCAGTCTATCATGAGACTGACATATTAGACCATTTAACCACCGAAGATGGTGAAAATGTTATCTACTATTATTATTATTAGCACCGCGTCTTATTACCCGTTCGCGTTATACGCACTTACTCTAATGTGTAGTGGTAGGGTGATTGTGAGATGATAATGGAGGACCTACAGTTTAACGTGGAATCCGAACCACGATGGAGGCCTGGCATTCCCCACATTCACAAGATGTATTGTCAGAGGTAAAGGAAGGGTTTGGTAATCAGACAAATCTGTGCCGGGACCGAGGATTGAACCCCGGCCGCCAGCACAGAAGTTCGACACCTTACCCCCTAGACCGCCAGGTCACCGAAAATGTTATCAATTTTGACATAAAAACATAATATGTTTGTATTTTCAAAGGATTTTCCGCCTTGCTCCCATTCTTGCTGTTTCACTCCAGTATGGAATATTTCACGCTCTGTGACTTACGCCTTATCTCCTCCGCGGCTTCTTCCTAGGCGCGAAGGCGGGGCTCCGTCACGCCATTCAATGGTCCGCGGTTGTGAGAAGAACTACTCATCTTGTTCAGAACAATCCCGAAGATGACAGCTAGGTTGGCGCATGATACCTGATAGCTCAGCCTCAATAGATTCCTTCCTCCACAAAAATCTTTCTCTCGCTTACCGAAAAACTCCCGACGAGGAAACTTTTTATTTTTTTCCTCCATTCTATTCCTATCTAATATTTTATTACCCCTCCTATTGTCTCAGCCTCGTGGAGGGAAAAAGAGAGAAGAAATTTCTTTCTCGGTTCCTTTTCACGAGAAAGATGTTTACAAGAAATTAACAAAGAAACTAAAAATGTTGACAGAATAATGAGTTCGCGGACCAACTTTTATAGTTGGGTTTTATCCGGAGATTTCTATGGGCTTTTATCTATATATGATAGAAGATTTCTTACATTTTGACGCTTAGCTGGTATTTCAAGGCAACCTAAATAGAAGTGGCGTGGCGTGGAATGTTGCCAAGGGAAGCAGAGCAGATTCTATGTATGATTGGTCAAATGGGGACAGAATGGGAGAGAACATATCACAGGTACAGTTTTAACAAGCTCTGCTTACCTTGGCAACACTCCACGACACTTTTAAATTGTTTTATGCGCCGTATCTTACTACCCTTCTTGACGGCCAATAAACGCTTGCCAAGCCTTTCCAGGAATTAAACTCTGGACATCCAGCTCAATAACCACACTCACTACTTAATGACTTGATGTGTTGGATATGTTTGAAACTCAAAAGCCAGATAACTTAAGAATACATAAGAAACTATTTTTTGGGGCGGAATTTGCCATTGTCATGTGTTTGGTTCGAGCAACCCTTCAGCGTGAAGCATCAAGATGAACGTTGGTCTGCGTATACTTTCTAGGTATTGTATTGTATTGTGTTCTTATTGGTTTGAGACACAACATTCCAGGTTTCCCCACTCAGCATCACACGTGAGTAAAGTTATTCACTCCTTTTCATCCCCCCCTAGCCCCCCCCCCCTTCTTTTGGCTCGAATGTAAGCGCAGAAGAGACCCCATGCGATGATGCTCTTTCACACACAAGTGCTACTTCTCCACTTTACTACGGTACAGACAAAGCTCTCTCACTCTTCAAGCCAAACCTCTCTCTCTCTCTCTCTCTCTCTCTCTCTATGTTCTCTCAACAAAACAATCGCCAGCAGCATACCTATCGATTGTTTGACTAAGTATCGATTGTTAGCCCTCGTAGTCCTGGCACGGGCACAAGCAAGAAGAAAACGTTTAGTAGTGGTGCTCCACTACACGTCAGGACCGAGACAAAGGACTTCAAGTGGAGAGGTACACAACAGTCTCCCGCTGAAATTCTACTTTATATATTATTATATTAATATGATCGCACTCCCAAGAGCTGTGGAAACTGTAGGATGCTCTTTGTTATATAGTCGGACCATCGGTTGATGAACGATACAACTCCAGATCATTTCTGTCTCGACTGAAGCGGTAAACGATACGAAGGAGCTATTCATCAACCGTACAATTCGGTGGTCGAATGGTTCAAGGAGTGAGCTGCCCATTATGGGGAGATTTGGGTTCGAATCCCGTGCCAGGTGAACTGATGGTGGGTTTTTTCTAAATGGTATTCCTTTTTTCGACGCAAAAATTCCTCTAAAAATGTAACCTTCCTCATCGCTAACACATAGCTGTTATTAGTATATATGCGTATAACTTTAAGGTTGTGATTAAAATTTAAGAAAAATATCTATACTCTTTATACATAGCTATTATTTACTAACAATGTCTCAGTGTTTTAAATGATTTAATTTCCGAGGATAAAACGAACATGATTATTATTTTAGGTCAATTAACTCGAATATCATTAAAGTGGAATTAAATCCAACCTCAGTTAATGTTCGTATTCCTGAAGGCTTTCTTATAGAAAAGAATATTCTGTGTCGAAATAAATAAAATATTGCTCCCGTGTATATGTTTAGTGTCATTTTATAAACACGGTAGTAACAACAGTTCATTAACAACGTTTCTGTTCAAACTCCACTATAACCTATTCACGACAGGTATTCAAGACCTGTTTCTATCATCATGTGTTTAAAATTAAGCTAGACGGTTTTACAGGAGCAATATTTCATTTATTTTGACCATAAAGGTTCGGCCAGATTGATAAGCGCGCGTGTGAGCGAGCGAGCGACTGGGTGGCCAGACTGGCGAGCGAGCGCGTGATTAGCAGATAACTCTCGATAGTTGTTGACGAGGAGCAAAAGGTTCAACTCTTGGCTCAGTGAACTGAGGTTGGTTTTTGACAAGTGATTTATTGTTGTGTTTTTCTCATCCTCTCTTCACGCTAATGGCGATTTTTATTTGTAAAGGCCTACTTTTATTATAATATTGAAGTATTTTAACATATCAGTTTTATATGTTTATATTCATATAGGTATGGTTTATGGTCTTACCAATTAAATTAGGCCGTTAGTAGCAAGTGTGCCAAACCTATCAATACTAATCAAAAGGTCAAAATGATAAGTTTTCCTGGCATTCAATGAACCAACGTACAATAATATTGCCTAGCGCCTGTAAGCTAGACTGTACCGGCTCGAGCGCGCCCCAGTCTGGCCACCTCTCATTACAACCAATGTGTTCTATTCTATATTCTAGTCGCTCGCTCCATTCTGGCCACCTCTCATTACAACCAATGTGTTCTATTTTATATTTTAGTCGCTCGCCCGCCCAGTCTGGCCGCCCCCTTTGAGTTTTTTCTTATGGAAACTGTGAAAATATGGACCTTAACTAGCGCTCCTTTCAATCTCACCTTAAAGTCTGGTAGCTTTCCAGGCACATTTTTCTCTCCATACGTGCCTTAAATATGAACAGATAATATATTTTACTGAAACACTATCTACACCACCGTACAAAGAATGTTTGTGAAAAACTATTACAGTTGTTTTGTTTAGCACCATGTCTTACTACCCATCCAAGTTGTACGCTCATGTACTAATGATAATATATTGGGGATGAGGAAGGTTGAATTTAGAATAAGTGTACTAGTAATCACGTGGAAGGAGAGTTGAAACCTTTTTAATAAAAAAACAACTTTAGCACACCTGAGCGGGACCCTAACCCCAATCTCCCAATTATGGGTAGTCCAAGGTATTGTGAGAGTGACGCCTTAGACCATTCGACCAATGAATCGGAGTGTCCCGTCATCAGTCGCAATTAGTTGGGAGGTAAAACACGTTATAGAAAATCAAAGAGCTTAAAATTAAAAAATTGATCCGATTAAATGGAGGGTGACCTGACGGTCTAGGGGTAAGGTGTCGGACTTTTGTGCTGAGGGTCCGGGGTTCAATCCTCGGTCTCTGCACAGATTTATCTGATTACCAAAACCTTCTTTCACCTCTGACAAGACGTGTATTAATCTCAACTTGTGAATGTGTGGAGTGCCAGGCCTCCACTGTGGTTCGGATTCCACGTTAAACTGTAGGTCCTCCATTTCATCTCACAATCACCCTACCATTACACATTAGCGTAAGTGCGTATAACCCGAACGGGTAGTAAGACGCGGTGCTAATAATAATAATAATAATAATAATAGTAATTAAATGGCAGTTAAGTCTTGATTTAACGTCCATAGACCGCCAATTTGTTGACAGTGCTGCCTCCGTGAGTTCTAAATCATGTTCCTCGGAACTAGTCCGATGCCTCCTTGTATCTTCACGTGCAGACTTGCGCGATTCTCACCCTAAGCCGATCCCATCAATATAAAATCACAGCATCTTTCTTTGTGAGCATTGGCAAAGCAGCAGGTAGGCTGTATATTACCTTTCACATGGCTGCGAGACTCTTTGTCTCCTGGAAACGTACTGTAATTATAAAAGGGGAAAAAACAACCCTTGAATACAATATGAGTATCGGAGCTAACGTTTCTTACAGAAATGTCCGAAGAATGTGGAGCTCTATGAACCAACCCTTATAATGGCAAGGGGGGTAGCCGCTATGATCCAATAGACCTTACCTCAGTAGGAAGCGCAGTAACCACCGGGGGGTGAAGAGTCAACTTATTTCCAGATTGGGTGAAGGGTTTTCGTGGCTTCACATTGGAAGTCACTTGTGTAACGTACGATCACAATTCATTCGGGGATTGTTCGTTATGGAAATTTTACACTGTAATTTTAATTAAATATTTATTTACTGTCACTACTGCGCTCAACAATGTGATTGCGCAATTTGATATCACCAGTGCTGCTATTTCACTTTTTAGGTAACTGTGATGATTACAATTCTATCAGGTCCCAGATTGACCCCCGATTATGCCTGGCGCGGAATATTCGCGGCCCCGATTAATATTCGGTGATTTTAATGAAAAATGTGATTTCTCTTGACGAACTCTGCGACTACCAAGCGATTGTCGACACTTGCGCTTGCCAACTGGTTTGTTTACAAATACCTGGCTTCTAGAACATTCTATGAATAATGGGATGCAGCTGTCCTTCATCCCTCCCGCCTTGTCTTCGGAGAAGATTTCACCTGGGTGGCCGATAGAGAGAGACAGAAGGCTCGTGCACAACGTTGACATTTACTGCTAAAGATAGTGTTAATTAAGTAAATTTGGAATATTATAATATCAGATCTGATTATCTCTATTGATTAATTAAATATAGTGTATAAAATATAATCATTACAAACGGAACAGAAGTAATTGGCATTAAAAAGTTGTTGTTTTTATTCAGACGGGTTAGCCTGACATCCGGGGGTCTTAAAACTTACCATTATCTTGTGGTTAAAGTGTTCTACCACAAGTTCTAGGATATTCTAGTTCGATTCTTGATAGCGATAACCAATATAAACTCAAGTTGGGATGGAAAGGAATGCGCGTTAAGTTCAGTATTTTAACAGTTTCTATGACCAAAAAAAATATATAAAAGCAGCAACTACACTCTACCAACATTCTCTTAAAATAGCATTAATAAATCGCTCTCGTGTAGAGACTATATTCAAACAAGCAATCCATGATTTGAACTAGAGTCAGGCAAGCCATCCGAATACACCGGAATTAACTAGTTATACTGATATGTCTACTTGAAATAATACGTAAATATTATGTTTGACAAGAACACAAATTACAAATGAAATAAAATTACTAATCAGCACCGAAGCTAAAATAAAAGTGAAGCTATTGTCCTTTTTAGAAAAAAATTTAAATATTTCAGTAAATGAATTAATCAAATTACGACTGAAAAATTTTGCTGAGTGATTATGTAATAAAATATGCCCCACCTTACACCCCTCCAACCTTCCCCCCCACCCTCCGACCTAAAATATTTTCATAAGCCCTTAAATCATATTATTTACAACTAAATTATAGCACAGCGTTTTCCAAACGATGTGGCGCGAAGGATCTGCAGGTGTCCAGCAGGAGTTTAGGGGAATATATAAAAATGAAAACAATTCACGACAAATATATATCTTTTTAAATTCATGAACAATAATATTTTTACAAATATCACAACTATTAGAATTTTAGCTATTGAACTTTAAACACTGCTCGTTTTTTAGTTACAAAATCTCTCCTTAGAAAACTGATGAGGTTGTCTTGACAATTTGGCGTCTTTTCAGAGCTGGGGCGAAAATTTTATGCGCCCTAGGTGAGACTTATAATAATAAAATTGTGCCAAAGTAATGGTAAAAAAAAGGGCAATAAAGATAAATAAATAAAAATAAGTGGTGGCCCCTCCTTCGCTTAATAAATGTGTACAAAAATCATATTACTTCTCGTTCCTTTTCTCTTGATATTTTTGGAAGCTATTTACCAAATAGGTGACCTGGCGGTCTAGGGGTAAGGTGTTGGACTTCTGTGCTGGCGGCCGGGGTTCAATCCTCGGTCCCGGCACAGATTTATCTGATTACCAAACCCTTCCTTCACCTCTGACAATACATCTTGTGAATGTGGGGAATGCCAGGCCTCCACCGTGGTTCGGATTCCACGTTAAACTGTAGGTCCTCCATTTCATCTCACAATCACCTTACCATTACACATTAGTGCAAGTGCGTATAACCCAAACGGGTAGTAAGACGCGGTGTTAATAATAATAATAATTTACCAAATATCAAAAATATTCGTCTACAAAGTGACCGTGGATGTCATAAAACCTTAAAGTAATAATTATATTGTCAGTCACTCTTTATTTTAAAATATATTGTCAATTATTTGGATGTTATTGATCTATTTAGAAATAATTATTAGCTTATTTAATTTAATATATTTATATTTTTAAACACAAAAATATTAAATTAAGCGAGTTGAAAGAAGGTTGGCCACCCCGGCCACAAAGCAACGAGTACATAGACTGCCTTTTAAGATCAGACTCGTGGCTTGATATTCAAAAGTTGTACCTAACACACATTAAATGCGTCCCCAAAATCAAAACACAGTGGGAGAGAGTTTGGAGTTAAAACCCCCCGAAACGTAATGAGTTTTAAAATGAATACATACATAACTAATCACGCCGTTCTCTTACGGGATATGGAAAAAACTGTATATTTAGCTCAAAAAATAACAACCAAGGCGTAGTAATATATAAGGCATTCACGAGCTAAGTTTAGCTGGATGACAGCTCGAAATGTACCTAGAAGTAATCCCTAATATATCACTACGCCAACAGCTGATATCTATCACTTTGGATGACTGTAATGAAAACAGATGGTTATATATTTATTTGAGGACGGATACAAAGTTTATTTATAGTTTTATTCCCCTTGAAAAAATATTCACACCACTTTCACAAAAACTTCTAACGAACATAGCCTTAAGATGGCGACTGACTAATTTAAAACCATATGATTGAACATAACGGTAAACAAGTTTTTTTACAATGGTGCAGACACGTAGTTGATTAAAATATTTTATTCAGTTAAATATTTTAAAATACGATAAAATAATCATAAAATCATGTATTGTATGTAAAAAATGACAACAATTTTCTCTTTTCCAAGTAAATACGATGCCTGTATTAAAAGAATATTACACATAATCAATTACGTTCCAAAACGAAAAATAAGTACTTTTAATTATGTTTAAAATATTGTTTCGAGTTGGACAAAAATAAATTATTTAAAAAAATGAAATAGTATGAGAAAACTTAAGTTTACGTTATTTTAAATGTAATATATAACAGGTAATTAAATATATTTACATTTATAACAAAACTGTGATCTTTTAGAAGTGTTGGCGACCCAAAACCTAAACATATGTTTTTCGAACTGTCATCCAGGTAAAAACCTATCGTGAATGGAATATACAGACGAAACTAAGATACAGTTAATCTCGACTTATGCCCTTATTTCATTAGAGCAATTTGTAATAATGGCCTGGTGGCGCTGTGAGTTGACTGAGAGGGGGGATCATTTATGGAAGTTGGAGAGGAGGGGGTGACGCAAGTAGAGGAAGGGGTGTGTGGGGGAGGGGGAAGCCAAAAGAATGAAAAGGAAGAAGTATATAACTTTTTTTTTTTTCGTAAGGTTCCAAACGTTCTCCGTTTGAAGCTTCCCACCCTCCATCACTGTTTTTCTGCTTGGGCGATTGTGGTTAAACGGATTTCAAACATTTGTTTTCAAAACTTAACAGACTTTCTTTTAGTTTCTCCTACCTACCCCTTCCTACCCCTCCTCAATCGTAACCCCCATTTCTTCTTTATCTTACTTCTTTTTCATTACTATTATAATTCATTCCATTTTCCTTGAATGCAACATGATAACTTGGAGTCTCGTTGTCTTCATTTCCTTGAATTAAATGATAATGTCGCTTGCTGAACATTGTCCTTCCCTTGGTTTCCGAGCAAAAACGTGATATATATTTATCAGAAAGTTTATCAGCTTCCTACAGGTTGTTCTTTAAATAAACTCACGTAGTCGGAAATTGAAATAATATAACCCGCTCCGGTGGTCGCATGATTTAAGCTGCAGTGGCTCTCCGTCCTATTTGGGTAACTTAACCCTCTTGAGAATCTGACAAATGCCTTGAACACCCTCCCCATAAAAAAATACACACAAATACACTCACACAAAATGTTGCATACAATTTACTATATCACAGTGGAACTAGATCTAACTCAAATAGGCATAATATAAAAACATTCCTTACGAAGAATTATGGCTTTCACTTTCCCTACTACCCGCCTCGGTGGCGTAGTTGGCTAACGCGCTTGTCGTGTTGAGCTCGACTGCTGAGGACGGGGAGATCGAGGTTCGAATCTCGGTCGGGTGAACTGGGGGTGGTTTTTCCTAAATGGTTTTCCACTCTCCCTCCACGCAAATGCGGGTTCACTTCCTCT
>CABEEJ010006581.1:0-25694 GCA_901482245.1 Timema douglasi | reverse complement strand
GGTAAGAAATTTGAAAAACCGAATAAGGGTTTTTAGAGCTACGTGCGGAGACACTACTCTATGGAAGGCTGGTGAGAGCCTCCCAAACCACTGTTGTCACATCTCGCTTATCCGAGCAGGGCTTTGGGACGTCGATGGCACCCACCAGGGTCAATGACATAGTTCCCAAGCCCCTCGATAAGAGGATTGGTGGCACCGGGAAGTCTGGCGTAGAAAGACTGCGCCAGACCCCGGAAGATAAGAAGTTGATATTGTGTAGTAGTTTTTGACAGTGCAACGCGCATACTTCATTTGTGACATTCAAGGTTATTTTTATTTTTGGTTTTGATGTCAACAAGTGCTGAAAACTTTACCTCACAAAGAAATGTAGTCACAAATGGAATCAGAGCTCCCATAGCAAAAACAAATGCTTCCCTGACAAAGACATACGCATAGCTGTCAGAAAATTATATGACCTCAATAATATCAAGGTAGTGTAAGTAGGTCTTTTAGTGACTCTTATCAATGGCAAACTATTCTAGACATCGCTACATGGCAACTACTGCGATTGTGTGTTATTCTTTTGCGGCTGGTTCACGGAACCGCTAAATCCCATCTACGGACCACAGTTTAGGACCCTCTGAACTTTAGGCGTCACTCTAACGTTAGACTGGACTTAAGATAATTGGGGTTCAAATGCCGATCGGGTGGACTGGGGAAATCGGCTCATATTTTCAAAATAATAGTTAATAAAGTCCAATTTCCAAAAGATCTTGCAGCCAGGAAAGCTATTAAATCTACTTTAATGTATCCATACGTCAAGTGATGTGATATAAATCTGTCAGTACTGTTAGATATTATCAATAGATATAAAATAAGAATACTAAATAATAAAATGCTACTAACGTTGAACGCAAACAAATGTGTTTGTATTTTATAATAGGTTCTTCCTATTAAAATCATCGCAGATTACACACTAAGATTTATCAAAAGTTAATTAAACTATTATGAGCAAACATGGCCAAACAACTACTTGTATTATAGTATTACTCTTAAATAGTTGTTTATTACATAAAACCTTTTGAAATGTAGGTAACAAAAGGCAGTATAGGGCTGTTAGGTTTGTATGACTCACTGGAACTAAAATAAAATGCAATACTAATAAGTTTTGCGCTGAGCATGTTTTATTATAATAGCACCCGAGTTCAAGTGGGGAAACTCAATGAAAGCCTACCTTAGACAAATGGTTGGGAGTAGTAGAGGGAGGGGGGGTACAATACAGTGTGTCATAGAGAGAACTCTTGTGGCAAGAGATGGAAACTGTCACTCCAGCAAACCTCTTATGTTATTGTTGTTGTTGATGCCAAGAGTTTGGGGAGAGAAGAAAAGATCAGCTTCGAGCGAAAAGGGGTCGATTTGCTATTGTTGAAAGGTTATACAGGGGTGCAAGGCGAGGTTGGGGGAGGGGAGGGGGGGTGGCTCCTGGCAATCACTAAATTAAGTTTATAAAGACTCAAGTGGGCTTGTCATTTGACGGTGGAGTCTTTTCAACTGTCTGCAGGGATGACACAGCAACCATTGTTCGGATCAAGAAGATGAGTTACACACTAGCATCTTGTGTCGAGGGGTAGAAACATTGGTCCATATGGTCGAGAGAAAAAAAAAGGGGGTGGGGGCTATAAGGGGGAACATTTAGGGAAGATAGTCAGCTTCATTTTTAAATCCATTCCACGTTGTTTCTTTTTATGTAAATAGGTAGATAAAGCGGTTACCGTTTTGTAAATATGACAGGACTCCATGATCTGGATTCACAGAAAAATATTCTCCAAGGTATCATCCGAAAGATTTTTAATCTCTCAAGTAGAAGATCTTGTAAGCGATCCACAAGTTGAAAGTAATATTTTAACAGGTGATTTTCGTTCACCCAAACCGTGGCTTACTACCCGTTCTCGGCGGCTAGCACATTTAAGATGGGGTAGAAGGAGAAGTGAACTAAGGCCAGTATTTTTGCAGTTTTTATAGTAAAAATCTTCTTAGAAAAATAAATATATGTCTTCAAAAGTTGTGGTTGAACATCTGTCATGAGTATCACGGTATTAGATGGTAAACATTTTGACAGAAAACGAGAAAAACTCCCTGTCAATAGACACGTGTGACAGATATTCAAGAACCGCTGTTGATATTACCTTGTATAAGAAACAAAACCAAACGTATCTACTGGAGAAATATTGTATTTATTTTGAAACAGAATGCTTTTTGTTATAAACACTGTAAAAACACTTATAGTCACCTTGAACTGACCTTTCATACCACATAAAACTAAGGAATAAAGGCGAGGAAGGTGGAATTTATAGGCTTATGTTGCTTGCATTCGCGGGAAAGTAGAATGAGAAATATTTAAAAAATAACAAACTGAAGTATACCTGTACTTCTGGATTATAGACCCCTGACTACCTCGTCACCAGATCAGATGAGACTAGCTCCTTAGTCTGTGGACCCAACGATACAGGTTACAATCATTCAGAAAGTTTATAATATATATATATATATTAATAAACAGTGATAATTCATGTATTCTGCAACTCTTGCTTTTGGAAGGTGTTCATTTCAATAGTTGTAAGAAAAATATAAATAGTTTTGATTATAAGGTGAGGAAGGTATAAAAATTCCATCCACAAGTTGTAAGTTTGTGTACAAGCTCTAGTAGGTGACCTGGTGGTCTAGGGGTAAGGTGTCAGACTTCTGTGCTTGCGGCCGGGGTTCAATTCTCGGTACCGGCATAGATTTATCTGATTACTAAACCTTTCCTTCCCCTCTGACAAGACATCTTGTGTAATGTGGGGAATGCCAGGTCTCCACCGTGGTTCGGATTCCACGTTAAACTGTAGGTCCTCCATTTCATCTCACGATCACCCTACCACTACACGTTAGCGTAAGTGCGTATAACCTGAACGGGTAGTAAGGCACGGTGCTAATAATAATAATAATAATAATACAAGCTCTATATAAGGACGTTGCATGTTTGATGTATTTGAAGCTATTTGGGTTGCATCTTAACTTGACGCAAGCACTATAACACTCAGACACCATTGTAGGAAATATAAATCGAGGAAAGATAATGAGCAGATGACCCTACAAGGCGTCTTATTTACCTGCTGATAGCACTTTCTCTCTTCCACTGAAAAGTATGAATACTCACCCTACTATTTGTGCTTGGACAGTATTGACTTGTATTTAAAAATTATCTTTTTCTTGTTTCCTATTATAGATAGACAAATGATTCCACGGAATTGTTTAAACTACATGCTTGCAGGAATATTCTTACCGGCCATTTAATGAATAAACCAAATAGCCTGAGCTGTAGATGATTTTAAAGAAAATATGCTAGCAAGAAAAAAAAATTCAAAATAAAAATATGTTGCAAAAATGTAGGGCTATTTTAGAATTATTTAAGAATTAATGGTTTTGGTTTTAATTTAATATATTTTAAACAAGTCTAAAGTAAAAAAAAAAAAGTAATGCATTACGCTATTGCCACGTGCAACAAACGCTTTTCTTTGCTTCTAGCAAACAGAAAAAAAATCACCTGATTTTAGTTCTTGCAATCCAGCTTTTAATAAATTTAAAAAAAATCTAATCAAAAATTCAAGCTTCGTGGTGGACTTTTGTGCACAGGGGCTACTAATTTTAAAATGTCAGCCCTCTGCTTGCGGTAAGTATCAAGCAATACTCATGACAGACAGACAAACTTAATTTTATTATCATAGGTAATACAAGTTTACTTTACTATCAATTATTGGTCTAGTAGTCCATTGTCTTTCTATAAATCAAACAAGTCTCCAGGAGCCAACCCCTTATCTAAGAAAAGTAGGCCAAAAGTTATTTATAAAAACTTATTTTGATGAGTGCTTTGTCTTACGAAAAAAATGTGGAAAACTAATTTACGTTTCTAGATAATTCAAAAGGTTGATAAAGAAAATGAGCTAGAAAATATAATCCACTAGAACCCAACCGAGCTATTCAAATTTGAGTGGGAATATAAATATATATATATAAATCACTAAAACATTTATTTTGTCCCAAGCTTTGGCTGTACATGACGTCGATGACTTTGTCTTTGGTGACCTAAGAAACGAATTTCAATTTCAAATAATGGAACAATTTTTTTTATTTGTTTTTTAAAAACTCAGTATCTGAGCCCTAGTCGTCGCCTCCACTGCGAATGACACGGACGTTAAATTAAATTCTGGCAGCAGTAATCCTATTTTGAAAGTGAATTTGTAATCTGGCGAATGTACCAAAAGGAGGGTGTTATAAAAAGAAGAGGGGGTTGGTTAGGGGTGAAGGGTCTGAAGGAAGGACAGACAAAGTCGTGGAAATCAGTAGGCTGATAACGCGGCTGTTATAAAGAGATGAGATTAAGTGTTCTGATTTTGACACCATTCGGGTTTTTTTCCCCCCACTTTAGATACCTTTTCATTGAATCTATTCCACAAAATGTTAACCAACGCGTTTTTCAATGGGTAAAGAAGGTGGTTTCGTGGAAATATGAACCGAGTAATTTACTGTGACAGTGGTCTAGCTAAAGATTGGCTCTCTTTCGTGTTTATTCACTGCGTCTTACCACCCGTCTAGGCCATCAGCATATTTACACCAATGGAGTAGTGATAAGGAGGGAACACTAGGTTTATTCTGAGAAGTAGTAATCTTACCTTGACTGATTACACTATGACCCTATCTTATAAACTGCACCATAGTGGAACCAAATAAGGTAAGAGTTTTATCTTGACTGATTACACTATGATCCTATCTTATAAACTGCACCATAGTGGAACCAAGCAAGGTAAGAGTCTTATCTTGACTGATTACACTATGACTATCTTATAAACTGCACCGTAGTGGAACCAAATAAGGTAAGAGTTTTATCTTGACAGATTACACTATGATCCTATCTTATAAACTGGATCATAGTGTAATAAGTCAAGGTAAGACTGTTAACTTGCTTGGTTCCACTATGACTGATTACATTATGACCCTATCTTATAAACTGCACCATAGTGGAACCAAGCAAGGTAAGAGTCTTATCTTGACTGATTACACTATAACTATCTTATAAACTGCACCATTGTAGAACCAAGCAAGGTAAGAGTTTTATTCTTGACTGATTACACTATGATCCTATCTTATAAACTGCACCATAGTGGAACCAAGCAAGGTAAGAGTCTTATCTTGACTGATTACCCTATGACTATCTTATAAACTGCACCATAGTGGAACTATGAAATCTAACCTTATTATCTAAGGGTACAAACAGACATAAACACACACATAGTCTACGCACATATATACATATATATACTTAGGGGGCGGCCAGACTGAGCGCGCGAGCGAGCGATCGAGCGACTAAAATATAAAATAGAACACATTGGTTGTAATGGGAGGTGGCCACACTGGAGCGAGCGAGCGCGCGCGCTTGAAAGATAGAACTGTATCTATTTTTTAAGCGCGCGCGCTCGACCCGGTAGTCTAGTTTACAGGCGCTAGGCAATATTATTCTATGTTGGTTCATTGAGTGCTGGGAAACTTCTCATTTTGACATGATATTTGACTTTTTTCTATCAGTGATAGCTTTAACACACTTGCAATTAATGGCCTAATTTAATTGGCAAGACCATAAATATATGTAAGCCCGATATGTTAAAATACTTCAATATTATAATCAAAGTAGGCCTTTACAAATAATAATCACCATTAGTTTGGAGAGTATGAAAAAACCACAACAATAAATAAGTTTTAAGAATCACCTTCAGTTCACTGAGCCTTCGAACCTTTACCTTCCAGTCAAAAGCTATGGAGTGCAACGCACCATTCCGCCACTGGTGCGGTTAATGTGATATTAAAACACTTCAGTACATTAAAAATATTTGTTGTAAAAATTTTCGAGGAGCAGAGATGTACCAAGTGTCTTTGACAGAGGCATCTTCTCTAATGAACTAGGGTCTGCTAATTACGCGCTCGCTCGCTCGCTCGCCAGTGTGGCCACCCAGTTGCTTGCGCGCTCGCTCGCACGCTTGTCAGTCTGGCCGAACCCTAAACACACATAATATATAAATTCATGCATACATACATACACACATACATACATATATACATTCTTACATACATACATATGTATGTACATAGATACAAACATACATACATACATACATACATACATACAGTCATGTATAAATGTATACATATAATAGAGAAATAAAAGTCATACATATTCCTTGATTTTCTAAAAATAAATTAATAGTTATTGATAATATAGGCTACAATAAGAGGGATATTTCTAGATCACCTATCAATATGTGAAAGTAGATCTAGTAACGTTTCTAGCTGAAAATAAGGCATGGTATCTATTCAAGCAGGCAAGACGGATATATAGCTGGTGTGTCTACAACTTTTTTAAGTTCAGGACATTTATTAAGTAGGCTACATTTTATCCTAGAATATCTAGATCGATTCCACTAACCCAATATTTTCTCTAAGGCGTATATATCGTAAAAACAGAGTAAGAATATCACAAGTATTATCACATATTTGTTTAATCTGATCTTACCTCTCTTGCCCACTTAGACATCTGTAAGAGTGCGAGGGAGAACCGTCTGAAAAAAGAGAGACAGAAACAAGAGGGGGATAAAATAAATGGTTAAGGGAGCGTAGAAATGGGGGAGTGGAAGGGGTTTAGCATTTGTGTGGTGAGACGGGGAATTGTTCCAACACGTGACCTCCAGATTGCTATAACAATGCCGGGTTAGAAAGGGGTGATGATTGAAGTAGGGCGAGGGGGTTAGGGGGAGGGGCAATTCTTTGGTTTTTAACCTTCCAAAGCCATTCAATAGTCCGCACGCCGAGTTTAGCTGAGGGGCTCAATACTGTAAAATATCTACCCCCTCTTAGCCCCGTCCAACAACCCCCTTCACATATTTAAAAAAAACTCTCTTTACCCCCACGAAGATATTATACAGAACATATCATCCACTAGTTCACATTTTGATAAAAAAAAATGTTTCTCACTTAAATTTTTTTTTTTCAACCACTGCCTAGAAAGTTTTCGCTCCCCCTTCAACGGGAGGATTTTTTTTTTACCCTTTCACCTCCCCCGCCCCCTTGCCATCTCCCCCCTAACCCCTCAATCCTATCTTTCTATAATCCCTCTCCTCTCCACGACGTATACAACTCCACAAAGCATTTTGGTTCGAATTTAGTTTATATATGTTGAGGTGTTTTTTTTTTACTATTCCTCTCTTCCTTGTTGTTGTCGGGGGAGGAAAAGAATCGATATGTTCTGTGTAGGGATGGTTTGTAAGAGACGCGAAGCCACTCGAGGCTGAAGATTAACAGTGCTGGATGTGACACGACGCTCCGAGGTCCGTCGCGTCGCGACGCTTCTGGGTTCTGTTGTTGCTTGCAGAGCGTCTTCTTTCCTTTCCTGCGTGGTGTGATCCCACTCCTAATTTATCTCTCTTTCTCTAACTAGCTCTCTAAATCTTTCTTTTTTCCTCTCACTAGCTCTCTCTTGTAATTCATCTACTAATTTGTTTCTCCTCTCTCTCTCTCTCTATCATATATTTTTTTCTTCTTTCGCGTTTTCTAATCTTTTTCTCATCTCTCTCTATATTTTTTATTTCCTCCATTTCACTCTCTCTTATTCTCTTTCTCGATATAGTGGCTATAATAAAGCGACGAATGTGTTCCTAAAAGACGCCACGTGGTTGTGTAAAACCACCTGCTCCTAAGTAGAGTAGGCGACATGTCTGGACTCACGGATAGTGTGGTGGACCAAGGTCGTATCTTGTTCACACATCATAATCTCACACTTTAGGCCTGCCCTTTCATCACGCAACCTCCTGCCAAGGTTAGCGACGTCTTGTCCTCGATTAATTCAGGGCAGAGCAAACACACACCATTTTAGTTGTGATTAAATTTAGATCCTAACTTAGAATCGAACTAATAAGTCCTTATCAGTAACTATAGTAGTAACACGATAGTACAGTTACCAAAGTTTCTAAAACTATGGTCATGTATTGATGTTATCTGCAGCTGTCACTTTTGATAGATATTATCAATAACTATAAAATAACATTATTGGTGACCTGGCGGTCTAGGGGTAAGGTGTCAGACTTCTGTGCTGGCGGCCGGGGTTCAATCCTCGGTCCCGGCACAGATTTATCTGATTACCAAACCCTTCCTTCACCTCTGACAAGACATCTTGTGAACGTGAGGAATGCCAGGTCTCCACCGTGGTTCGGATTCCACGTTAAACTGTAGGTCCTTCATTTCATCTCACAATCACCCTACCATTACACATTAGCGTAAGTGCGTATAACCCGAACGGGTAGTAAGACGCGGTGCTAATAATAATAATTATCAATATTGACTCCAAACAAATAGTATGTTCGTGTTTTCTAAAAGGCTCTTCTTACCATAATCGTGCAAATGCCTTGACTATAGAATTGTGCTTTTTAAACAATCGATATTAATGGATTATTAGTTGCTCTTTTTTGTATAATATTTTTTATTAAGGGCGGCCAAAATTAGAGAGAACATTCCTTACGAAACCCTACAATCAAATGTGATTTTACTGTCAATAATGAGGAAATCTCTTACTATGTATTGAAAGATTTCTAATCTATGTTTCTAATAGCTTGGAAGATATCAGAATGTAACTTTAGAAAGGGTGTGTGTGTAGGAAGGTACTATTGTAATGTTACGAAAATATTATTAATTTAAAAATAAATTCAGTCTAAGGAGGGATGGAATTGAACACGAGTTACGCAGAATATTTTTGCATTTTTATTGACAAAATAAAGTTCGGCCAAAATAAATAAATAATTTCTCAAGTAGATACATTTAGTTTAGTTTTCTTCACATAGTGACCTCAACAGTCCTTGAATATCTGATTTATGAACTTAAAAGCATTTGATGAGACAATTATTTAAACGAAAATAAAAAGCTATCATCAGATTTCAAAAACTTTTGATTCTATGATATGTAGATAATCGAATTGAACATATCCATTGGGAAAAAAAATTACTTGTAGAGTTTTTTTTATAAAAACTGTAAAAGTATTTGCCTTAACTCACGTTCCCTTCCCCACCAACTTAAGGCCCTTAATTTTTTTTTTAATAAATGTGTATATCTTTACATAAATATATTTTAACCGTATATTTGGTTGTCATGGATAAGTAATATAATCTTAATGAGTCTAGAGAAAAACTCCATAGTGTCAGCTCACAGTAGAGCTATAGCAACTGAGCAGCCGCCATCTGTTGGATAAGATACTGCCAACCTCCGTGAATAGAGGGTACCATGTGGTCAGAACATTCTCAACCTCAGCTATTAAAAATTTTGTGAGATATTGGCATTAAAAATTAATCCCATACCCCTCCACTATATAGGCCCTTGTTCTAAAGTTTTCATTAAGAGTAACAGCCTATTAGGCCATAATGTTTTTATGGTAGCGTATTTCTGGTTACGTAAAAAGAAAATTACTCTTAAGATTAAAAATGTATATTTAGGAAGACTTGAATTCCCTTGAATTCACTTCCATCTTAATGGCAGATAGAATATTATATCCATTAAGCCTATTGTTTTAATAAAATATTAACATTTGCATCTAAAACATTCCAACATAGTTTTCTTAAGTATCGTCTCGATATTTACTAATGTGTGACAGAATGAACCTGTATGTAAGTAATAATTGTCCCAACCGGAGTTATTGAACCAGAGACCTCTTTGACTTTTGATCGACCTCTTTGACCTTTGACTCGCGGTGACGTGGAGTTGTAAAAAACAGTGGCTTCCATTAAAACCCCATTTTTCCAGTTAATCTCCATTTTTTCTTCTGTTGGCTCATCTGTACAATCATTATTTGTTTACATCTACATTGAAACCATGATTTGTGTATAGTTGTATATCAGTAAATAAAACTAAAAATAACAACAGTTTGATTCTTACCTACCCGCCTCGGTGGCGTAGTTGGCTAACGCGCTAGTCGTGTTGAGCTCGACCGCTGAGGACGGGGAGATCGAGGTTCAAATCTCGGTCGGGTGAACTGGGGGTGGTTTTTCCTAAATGGCTTACCACTCTCCCTCCACGCAATTGCAGGTTCACTTCCTCTAATCCAACCTTCCCAATTCCTAATCCAATAGAGTAATTAGTACTTAAAGCGTATAGCCCGAACGGGCAGTAAGACGCGGTGCTAAATAAATTATTACCTGAGTGGTTTGGTGCAACAAATAGATATAGAGCTGAGAGAGGGGTCATTTTAAAGTTATCATAGTGGTGTGAAAGGGGACGTATACGTTTTGATTAAGGCGATTGGCCCTTTTAATTTTGCATGGAAATGCAAAGCTATGGGAATAAACCGTTATCTTGAAGAATTTTAATTTGTTTGCAAATTTATTTTCAGAAACGGTTTGTTCAAGAATAGAAGCATGTTGAGTAAGTTATACTTTTTATACACACACCTCCTATCTAATTTTAACAATGATCAAATATCGATAAAATTGACATTTTTCAATAGAAAACTGCCGGCTGCATAACAAACAAACAAACAAACAAAAAATGTAACAATTAATAAACATCGATACATTATCTTGTAAGTGGTGGTGAAAATATTAACATAAGCATTTCACTAGTTCTCGAGAAAACTGATATTTCCAAACGTATGATTTTTTTTCCGTAATTTTTAGAATAACTATATAAAAATCGTAGCTTAACGCACAAATTCATTGTTTTCATTTACTTGGAGCATTCCTTTTATCGGGTAACTATTGAATGACCATGTCCAGACATGAAGCAATGAAGAGAACATGTCGCCCGGTGACATCCATACTTCAAATATGCTCCAATAACACCCTCGGATGTAGAGCGCAGCTTCTTCTGGTACTACCTCTTGGCCGACAATCGCACACCTGAGAATCTAAAGATGGCCTTCGTTGTGCCTTGAAATTAAGAATAAGGTAAGTCTAAAACACAACTTTCTCTTTCTCTCTCTCTCATGCACACAAATGTTCTGCATATTTGATTATTTTTAATTAGTATAGTGGTCATAAAATTTATTATTTATTTCTTCGTTTGCAGGATTCCCCAGCCATTGCCCCGTAAACAGCCATAAGAGCAATTGGATTTTAAATGTATCATTTGATTTTTTTAAGAGCATCTTTAGTATTTTTGAAGGTATAAAAACAGGGTTTTTAAGTGCATCTTTCTTGTTTTTAAGAGGATTTTTCAGCGTGTAGTCTGAACGGGTAGTAAGACGCTGTGTTAAAAAAAAGAGATCATTATACACAATTTTTAGTGCATTCTTGGATTTTTAAGGGCACCAACTTCCGGATCCTGGTGATTACTTAAATATTAAAATTATCTCTTAGAATATCAAACATTTAACACTTTTCACAGGCATTTAATTATTCATTTGAGTTACATAAACTGCCCTTTCTGAACCGACTGATTGTATCAGACCACAATTCTAAAATATACACAACAACTAGGCCCCCAGACATTATCTCATTTCTGTGAAATGTGGAGCCTCTGCAATCTCACAGCTGTTAGCTTTTCCAGTCAAGCTGGGAATAGAACTTAGGTTCCTTAACTCAATCTCACAATGATAAGGTTTTCAGTTAAGCTGGGAATAGAACCTAGGTTCCTTAACTCAGTCTCACAATGATAAGGTTTTCAGTCAAACTGGGAATCAAACCTAGGTTCCTTAACTCAGTCTCACAATGATAAGGTTTTCAGTCAAGCTGGGAATAGAACTTAGGTTCCTTAACTCAATCTCACAATGATAAGGTTTTCAGTTAAGCTGGGAATAGAACTTAGGTTCCTTAACTCAATCTCACAATGATAAGGTTTTCAGTTAAGCTGGGAATAGAACTTAGGTTCCTTAACTCAATCTCACAATGATAAGGTTTTCAGTCAAACTGGGAATAGAACTTAGGTTCCTTAACTCAATCTCACAATGATAAGGTTTTCAGTCAAACTGGGAATCTAACCTAGGTTACTTAACTCAGTCTCACAATGATAAGGTTTTCAGTCAAGCTGGGACTCAAACCTAGGTTACTTAACTCAGTCTCACAATGATAAGGTTTTCAGTCATGCTGGGAATCAAACCTAGGTGCCTTAACTCAATCTGTGATAAGGTTTTCAGTCAAGCTGGGAATCAAACCTAGGTTCCTTAACTCAATCTGTGATAAGGTTTTCAGTCAAGCTGGGAGTCGAACCTGTCCTCAATAGGCAGACATACTACCGGCTATCATTGGTATCGTAACTACCCAGTGATGGATCTGACTTTATAACGTTTCTCTGCTCTATGGACTCGTGTTTCCCCCCTCCCCGTAATCACCGGCGATTTAATGCTCGTGACTTGAAGCAGATTTGTATTTCCCTGACGCCGTTCAAGCCCCTCACCCCCATACCTACCACCTATCCAGGGTCTGTATCCCAAATAATCCCTCGGTGAAAGTGCTTGTATTCAGTTCGCCAATACCGGTGACGCCATTTTTTTCAATTGTTTCCGTAACGGAACAAAAGGAACCCAATATGTCGAGTCAAACCATCAAAACAACAAAAACACAGGGGCTTTTATTTCATCCCATTCTTTCATCCAAAGTTTTTTTATATTAATATTATTTTTACCCCTCCCGACTCTTTGTCTGTTACATCCCCCCGCTTCCCGTAGTTCATGAGACCGGGTATTGTGCACTAAATGTAATATGGTGGTTTTATGTTTTAAAAAATCCAAGTTAATAGAATGTTTGTTATTACATGACCTGGAAACTATAATGGCCGTGTTTTCTCCGTGCTCAATGTGATAGTGTACAATGGAAGATTTAGAGTACAGAGTGGGTTTACCTCTCTGTTCAATGCGCATGAGCAGACGTAATGAGCTCAGCTAAATAACACAGTTTTTAATAATACCTCCCAAACAAGATAAAGCCCGCTAGTATCGTATTATTCCTAGATTTGACAGATATAATGTTTTAATAAACAAAAAATTGGCATCATTTAATTGGTTTTCAATACCCAAGTTATTTGTATTTTAGGAATGGATTAATGGATTAAATAGCCAGGCTATTATATTTGTTAGGTAGGCTACGGCTCTAGCCACATTTAAATACCATATTCTTTGAATTGAAAAATGAAACATGGGTGCGGAGATCGAACTCCAGACCCTTGGCGTAGTACAATAATTGTCTAACTCCTGAGATATCTAAGAGTTATCCCGAGCCCAGGGTTATTCTTCACTCATATCTTAAGGCATATTCTGTGATGGACGTGCGGGAATCGTCGGGTACATTAGCGATCGATTAAGATCGTGAGCTAACGCAGACTATGCCTTGAAAATTAGTAGAGAATGACCCTGGGCTCTCTATACCCGTTTCCAAGTGTCATTTTTAAATTCAAAGAATAGGTGTGGATTAGCTTAGCCTTGCACACACACACACTTCGTAATCTCCGTGTCCTTACAGTCCTTGAATCCTTCTAGACTAATGTTTAATCTCGTGCACACTCCACGTGTCCTTGATCACGTGGTATTTTGACGATCAGTAGCAAAATGGGATACTTGAGCCAATCGAATATGTCAAGATAAAACTATCTCAGCAAAATGTATAAACACAATTCTACTTTTTGTTTGATGTCTTTAATTATAACTACGGTAACCCCATGGCTTCTTTGGTGCTGACTGACAGCTGACGGCTTTGAAAAGTTAGCAGCCCAAATTATGTATCCCTACGCCGAACCATATGAGATGCAAAATATGTGTTTAGCAGCTGTCGCTTATGAGAGTCAAAATGTATATATATATATACCTAGATGTTGACTGTCAGAAATCAGTTGTGAGCTGTCAATCAGCACCAAAAAAGCCACGGGGCTACTGTAGCTAACTGCCCGTGTTCCGCGTGGGTTTTGTTTCATAACAAGTAGCCAAGGTTAAAAATAAATTTTTATATTCCATGTCAAAGAAATTGTATGTGTGATGGTAATTTTTCTCACAGAAAATAGACAAACAGTTGTTAAATATTATAAGTGATAAACAAAAAATATAGAAATATTACTATTACTAATTAGTCAATATTCCCATAGCTTAGGAGCTAGAACTTTGAACTTGATGAAAAGTTATGTTACATTGACGCCATTTTCTTTCAAGACGGCCTTCGTGTCTATGAACGTTTCAAAGTCCGTCTAAATGAAAATCTGATAAGCATGATCTGAGAAAAGGCTCCAAAGTAGTGTTATTTAGCCATCATTTTGAAACAAAATGGTGGACATAAATTTTAAATATTGTATACGGCTTATGTTAACAGGATGTCCGCGTTTTGTTCATGCGAAATTTCAGACCAATCAGTTTAGTGTTGTGGGTTTTTTTTTCTTGAAAAAGTAAGATATTCCAACTCACACAGTACAGTGAATATCACCTTTGAAGAAACTAAGATATTCAGAAGAAAAGCTATTTTTCTCGGTTAATTGTTGCCAAATATACTCTCTTTCAGTAATGTAGGAAGGTGGTGTGCGGGTGTGTAAGAATGCGTTAATGGCTAATTCAACAAACCAGTGCTGTTAATTTTGTCTTATATCTAAGGGAATATTGGCGACACGCAAACAAGAGGACGACAATGTTGTTTCCCAATAGTAGCCATATAATTCTTTCAGAGATGATATCTAGTGTAGTAGGATAACGATTGCCTTAAAGCTTTACATGAAATGCTATTAAGGGTGTATAGGCCTAAATGAAAACAAAGTACTCTACGTTTAGAAGATGGCCGTTCCATTTACTACCATAGATGCATTCATTTTGATTCGCGTGTTGATGTTTATGTGTTTGTCCTGTTGTGATTGGTTCTCTGTAGGATACGTGCCGATAGTCCTGTTACCAAAGGGTCGTGATGTGATGTCGTTAACATAAGTTTGTCTCCAAGTCGCTCTTGTGTTGAAATAATACCGTATTCAANACCAATATAGATAATTGATTTAAAACACTTTCAAGTGCAGGGACAGTTAGGTCATAGATTTTAAAGCGAAATGGAAGGGAAAGAAAGTTGAGGTTAGTATTTTTACAGTTTTTAAAACAATTTGTTTATATAAAATAAATAAAATATAGCTCCAATAGATACGTTCGTTTTAATTTTTTACACGTGTTGATATCAATGGTTCTTTGATATCTGTCGTGGTAATAATAAGATTACTCGCTTCAGTGGCCCAATGGTCTAAGGAGGTCACTCTCGGGTCAGGCTGTCCTGATGATGTCGGGGAGACCGGGGTTCAAATCCTGGTCTGGTCTACTGAGGATGACTTTTCCTAAACGGTTTCCCACTCTCCTTCCACGCAAATTTTGGTAGATTACCTTTAAGTTTTTCCTTCCTCATACCCATCTCATTAGATCAAATATCTTATACGCGTATAGACTAAACAGGTCCATAAAAAGAACTAGTAGGATAAGTAGGCCTTTGAACTGATAGACCCAATTTTTGAACTAGAAGGGAAATTCCTGAGTCAAATGCCTAAACATGTTCCTGACAGGTATTAAACAACTGTTGATATCACCATGTGGATAAAATTAAACTGAACGCATCTACAGGAGTAAACATTGGCCGACAAAGTGTTTTGTTATTTAAAAAAGAACTGTAAAACTCCGGACCCTGATTCACCCTCTCTTCTCATACGCCGACATTTATTCTTGTTTGAACAGGACTCGGGGGGTTGTGAGGCACAATGTTATCGAAACTGGTCATGATTTGATGCAACGTCGCTGATACTATTTACGAATCAAACTGATGGATGGATGCGGCGCACATATTTAGTGAGGCATATTTTAATAACCGGCCCGCCCGGCTCTTATTGTGAGAGGTTTAATCTGCCATCGTGGACTGGTTGTGTGTATGTCCTTCCTCTCCTTACACCACTTGCGTCAGACATTGGGAGCAACAGTGTGCTATGTCTCACTGCCATTTGGGCTAACGTAATGATGGTGTAATGATCGAGACTTTATTTGTAGAGAGATTGGAAAAATAATTAAACTAAGCTTTAATTTCCTTACGAATAGAGCTATAGATTCAACATTGGTTGGGTAAGGTACTTTCCCCATAACCTGGCGCTTGTGAGTTCAAACCCTCAAACCGAGCTTCTAGCACTCACATTGAACATCTAGCCCTCACACTGAACATCTAGCCCTCACACTGAATATCTAGCCCTCACACTGAATATATAGCCCTCACACTGAACATCTAGCACTCACATTGAACATATAGCCCTCACACTGAACATCTAGCCCTCACACTGAACATCTAGCCCTCACACTGAACATCTAGCCCTCACACTGAACATATAGCCCTCACACTGAACATCTAGCCCTCACACTGAACATCTAGCCCTCACACTGAACATCTAGCCCTCACACTGAACATATAGCCCTCACACTGAACATCTAGCCCTCACACTGAACATCTAGCCCTCACACTGAACATCTAGCCCTCACACTGAACATATAGCCCTCACACTGAACATCTAGCCCTCACACTGAACATCTAGCCCTCACACTGAACATCTAGCCCTCACACTGAACATATAGCCCTCACACTGAACATCTAGCCCTCACACTGAACATCTAGCCCTCACACTGAACATCTAGCCCTCACACTGAACATATAGCCCTCACACTGAACATCTAGCCCTCACACTGAACATCTAGCCCTCACACTGAACATCTAGCCCTCACACTGAACATATAGCCCTCACACTGAACATCTAGCCCTCACACTGAACATCTAGCCCTCACACTGAACATCTAGCCCTCACACTGAACATATAGCCCTCACACTGAACATCTAGCCCTCACACTGAACATCTAGCCCTCACACTGAACATCTAGCCCTCACACTGAACATATAGCCCTCACACTGAACATCTAGCCCTCACACTGAACATCTAGCCCTCACACTGAACATCTAGCCCTCACACTGAACATATAGCCCTCACACTGAACATCTAGCCCTCACACTGAACATCTAGCCCTCACACTGAACATCTAGCCCTCACACTGAACATATAGCCCTCACACTGAACATCTAGCCCTCACACTGAACATCTAGCCCTCACACTGAACATCTAGCCCTCACACTGAACATATAGCCCTCACACTGAACATCTAGCCCTCACACTGAACATCTAGCCCTCACACTGAACATCTAGCCCTCACACTGAACATATAGCCCTCACACTGAACATCTAGCCCTCACACTGAACATCTAGCCCTCACACTGAACATCTAGCCCTCACACTGAACATATAGCCCTCACACTGAACATCTAGCCCTCACACTGAACATCTAGCCCTCACACTGAACATCTAGCCCTCACACTGAACATATAGCCCTCACACTGAACATCTAGCCCTCACACTGAACATCTAGCCCTCACACTGAACATCTAGCCCTCACACTGAACATATAGCCCTCACACTGAACATCTAGCCCTCACACTGAACATCTAGCCCTCACACTGAACATCTAGCCCTCACACTGAACATATAGCCCTCACACTGAACATCTAGCCCTCACACTGAACATCTAGCCCTCACACTGAACATCTAGCCCTCACACTGAACATATAGCCCTCACACTGAACATCTAGCCCTCACACTGAACATCTAGCCCTCACACTGAACATCTAGCCCTCACACTGAACATATAGCCCTCACACTGAACATCTAGCCCTCACACTGAACATCTAGCCCTCACACTGAACATCTAGCCCTCACACTGAACATATAGCCCTCACACTGAACATCTAGCCCTCACACTGAACATCTAGCCCTCACACTGAACATCTAGCCCTCACACTGAACATCTAGCCCTCACACTGAACATCTAGCCCTCACACTGAACATCTAGTTCTCACACTGAACATCTAGCCCTCACACTGAATACCTGCATTGATTTATGTGTAGTATTGGCCTGCGCATATATTGGCTGTATAGTTCATCTAAACTTGTAAATTAATAAATCTAGTGTAGGTTTTGTGTTAAATATAAAATATACATACCAAATCATGCTGTTCCCTTACGGGGTAGGCAATAAACGGTGCTTATATCTCAGAAAACAACTCCATTCTTACTAACCTTCTCCACACTTCCCTAACCTCGCATAATCCCTTCGCTTCAGCAACATTCATACACCAAGTCTTACATGCTCTTTTGTTCTTAAAAGTCTTAATGTTTCTCTTTTAACACATTCGTCTACAACATTTAGCCACGTCTTACATGGCCAACCCCTTCCTTTTGATCCACACACTTTACCTTCATATATTTGTTTAGTTACTTGATCCACACTCATTCTCTCAACATGGCCAAGCCAACATAAGACACTTCTTTCACATTTGCTTATTGGATTCCTTTTCAATCCTCTCTCCTTCATCATGACTCTGTCCATACGAGTTTTGCCACATACATTTCTTAGATATCTCATTACAACCGCATTCACCCTGCTCTTGTGTTTCTCGTGACAAACCCACGCTTCACATCTATAAAACAATGTTGACGATAGCTCACTTTTACATATACTATATTTGACTCTTTTGATACTATTTCATTCTTTGCATTTGCAATAGTTCGCATACATCCAACTACGCTGCGAGATGCATCCAACCACCTGTCAATCTCACCATCCAAATTCCATTTTTTACAGAACATTCTGCCCAGATACACAAAATTATTCCCTTGTTCCAAGAGTTTTCCAGTCATATTGAGCTGACAACCATTTCCTGATCTGTTCTTATCAAAAACTTTCATCTTAGTTTTGGAGACATTTATACCAAGTTTCATTGTTGCCACATTCAAACGGTTTAATGCATTCTGCGAGTCACTTTCCTTCTCAGCCATTAATACGGCATTATCTGCAGATAGCAGCACATTGTACAATTGTTCACCAACTGCGTCCTCACCAAAATCTCTCATACACTCATCCATGAACATATTAAACAACCTTGGAGACATAACACAACCTTGTCCAACACCCAGTTCCATATCAAACAATAGGCCTATTATATGTAGGACTATTATGATTAATGTGCACAACAAAAATTGAACTGTACAGTAAAGTTATTTAAGATTATTATTAATCTATTTTATGTTGTTTACATATTGACTTTCTTAATCTATATCTTTGTCTACGCATATTTATAAAATAAGAATGTGCCAATATTCTAGGGGTGGGTGAAGTTAACCTTTTAAATGCGAAGATAAGTCGAAGTGTAGCTTGAAATTTGTGAAGAAAAATCAAGTCAAAGAAAAATTGTTTTATAACACTACATTTAGTTTTTTAATAATCCATTAACTGTATCTTGGTAAAGATAAAGGTTTAAATGGCAATATAAAACACACTGTATTGTCTTATGGTGACATATTTGAATTTATCTCTGCTTGTTAGACTATAAGTGTCATTTAATATTTAGTGTTTATTAAAATACTGTTTAGAAGCTGTTTTAAAAATTATTATATGTTAAAATATGTCTTATTTTGTGAGATATCTCAAATATTATTATAATATTTTCAAGTTTTCTTTTTACTTAAAAAGTTTCGGAGATGAAAAGTTTTTTTGTGGATGTCGAAGTCGAGGCGAAGTTGGCTTAACCTTCGACTTCGACTTCAAAATGTCTAAGATCCACATGCCCTCTACTATATTCTATTTATTTATTTTTATAAAATCCCAATATACTTTGTGTCAAATTTTACTGAATTCTTGAGCCATTTTAATAAATCGGAAAAATATATCCGTATTCTATTTAGAACTAATATTATCCTATATTAAGGCAGATACGTCTATTTTCCACTAACTGACCTAAGAATAAACTCAATAATTGGTAATTTGTAGGCTTGTCGGCCATCTTACAGTACAACTTGATGAGACATGGATCTAAACCAGCCCGTTCTCTTCCCTGTACAGTAGAGAGATAATATTTACATGAAGGTTTTTATTAAATATCATTGAATGGGTTCTAGTTTAGATATCATAGTCTGATGAATGAGACCTCCTTGTTTGTGCATACAGCCCGCTCGTCTCACTGGATCTGAATGAGACAACCTGTGTAAGAGTAGGACCACAATACATTCATCGGACCTTTGAGATATTCACTCTGACAATCCACTCGTCCAAATGCATTCATCATAAAAAAAAAGATAACACGACAATCTTGTGCTAAAGAATATTCCTTAGATTCAAATAAAATTATAGTCAAATCAAAAGAAGTTTATAATGTTTGAGGGTCAGGGCCCTTTATGATCTTTCGTTATGACAAGAGCAGAAATAAATTCAAGGTGTGTTTTTTTTATACGTCAATATTCCATAAACAATTACACCAGAAATTTTGTTTGGAAAAAATACTAACTGTACGTAAGTGAAGTGTAGTCTTGATTACCTTTCAAAGTGTCTATAAATCAAGGAAAGCTTATAAACAATATCAAAGAAAGGATTTAAAGATACAGTCCAGTTTTAACAATATAGACCACTGAGAAGATACAAACATATTTATTATTATTATTATTATTATTATTATTATCACCGCGTCTTACTACCCGTTCAGGTTATACGCACTTACGCTAATGTGTAATGGTAGGGTCATTGTGAGGTGAAATGAAGGACCTACAGTTTAACGTGGGATCCGAACCACGGTGGAGGCCTGGCATTCCCCACATTCACAAGATGTCTTGTCAGAGGTGAAGGAAGGGTTTGGTAATCAGATAAATTTGTGTCGGGACCGAGGATTGAACCCCGGCCGCCAGCACAGAAGTCTGACACCTTACCCCTAGACCACCAGGTCACCCTACAAACATATTTATTTGGAGAGAAAATTCATAACATTTAAGTATATTACTATTTAGTGGCGCATCGTTAAGTGCTTCCAGGGTAAGCAGAATTAGTTTAAACTGTATCTGTGGTATGATCTCTGCTCATTAGTCAGGTATCAACATTCCCATGTGAGGTATGTAGAGCAGAGTCTATGTATGAGTGGTCAAATAAAGACTGGCTGAGAGAGAACATTATATCATGCTCTGCTTACCCTGTCAACACTCCACGACACTACACTGTGTTTTATTCCCTCGGCGATTTGTATTTAAAGAGCAGGAAGGAATTAGGACAAGAGCAAACTTCGCACGGGAATAAGTCAACAATACCAAACAGATCTAAGAGTGTGATGTCGGTGTGACTGAAGTTCTGTGACGTTAATGCACGGCTGTGAGAGTAACATATAATAATAATAATATTTAGCACCGCGTCTTACTACCCGTTTTGGGTTATACGCTTACTAATTACTCTAATGGATTAGGAATTGGGAAGGTTGAATTAGAGGAAGTGAACCCGCATTTGCGTGGAGGGAGAATAGAAAACATTTTAGGGAAAACCACCCTCAGTTCACCCGGCCTAGATTCGAACCTCGATCTCCCCGTCTTCAGTAATAGAGCTCAACACGACAAGCGCGTTAGCCAACAACGCCACCGAGGCGGGTCTCAGTGCATTATAGCTACGAAGATAATAATTTCAAAAATAGATTTTTAGTAAAATACCCTTAATAATGTTTTACTCCAAAAAACAAACACATCATCTTGTTAATCAAAATAAACATTCTTTTTAATAGTATCAATTTTAAAAGTTGCTCAAATATATTTGACAAAATTCAAATTTTCAAAATTTATAATTTTTTAACTAACCAAAATTATGTGTAATTTGGAAAAATAAAAAGTATTCTTATTTATCACGAAAAACTATTCATATATTGAATCCAATCTACAAGGTAAATTTAAAAAGTACTCAAATTTTCTATATTGGGTCGAGTAAATTATTCTTAAATTAATTTTCTTAATCTTAATATAAATAAAGATACACTATTATTTATCATGTAGGTGACCTGGCGGTCTAGGGGTAAGGTGTCAGATTTCTGTGCTGGGGTTTGGGGTTCAATCCTCGGTGCCGGCACAGATTTATCTGATTACCAAACCCTTCCTTCACCTCTGACAAGACATCTTGTGAATGTGGGNCTTGTGAATGTGGGGAATGCCAGGTCTCCACCGTGGTTCGGATTCCACGTTAAACTGTAGGTCCTCCATTTCATCTCACAATCACCCTACCATTACACATTAGCGTAAGTGCGTATAACCCGAACGGGTAGTAAGACGCGGTGCTAATAATAATAATAATAATAATAATAATAATTTAACACGTATACATGTGTCATGTTGTAAAACAATCCCGATATATATTTTAAGCAAAATCATTAGAACCATTTTCAAAATAATTTAATTTTTTTAAATAACTCATAAATAAACAACCTTTTATCGAATGTTTACCCAAAACCAAGTACACATGGTTATTTGTAATGTCAAGTACTCCCAAGATACCCATTGGAAACCAAATCGTTAGAGTAATTTTTTAAATATTAATATTTTTTTTAGAAATCATTAAACTAATAATAAATAAGATTTTACCCCAAAAACAAGTATACAGTGTTATTTGTCATACAATACAATAACCAAATATACATTTTAAACAAAATAGTTAGAGTAGATTTGTAAATATTTAGAATTTTCAAAAATTGTCTATCTGTTAACTACCCTTCATCGAATTTTTACCCAAAAACTAATTATACAGTGCTATTGGTCTTATCGGACAAACCTTACGTATGCATTTTAATAAAAATTGCTAGAGCCACTGTCGAAAATTTTTGAATTCAAACAAAATTACTCATCAATAAATTACCCTTAATTTGAGGACTAGGGTTAAAATAAAAAAAAATCCCCGAGGTATATCCCTATAAAATCAGACAAACAGACAGGGAGACGGACAGAATTGTAGGATCCACTTTCTTGGGTTCGTGTTCACATAAAACATAAATATTCACCATCGTCTCGAGATCAACATTTTACACGATCACAATACTTTCTCTAGGTCTGAGAAAGTAAAAACAAGTTTGGAGTTTCATTATCAATTGCGAATCTACCTCATTATCTATTTAACTATTTCAATTCCTACATGCATATTTGTTAATAATAACGCAGTAATTACAGCTGTTTCTCTAAAGGATATTTTATACTGGTCAAAAGAGTAAAGGGATTATATTATACAGGTCAAATGAGTCAAATTGAGTGCTTATTTATGTCAAATTGGTAAATATGTATGTATTATTTGGGTCAAATAGGGCGAGGGGATTGTCTTACTTGAGCCAAACGGGACAAGGTGGTTGTTTTATTTTGTTCACATCTGTAAAGGTAGCTGACCTCTCCAAGTTAAATGGGGCAAGGTAGCTCTCCTCTAGAGATAAAATTCCCCCATATATAAAATGGGACCAGGTGAACATCCTTATCAGGTTTAATGAGGAAAAGAAACTGTCCTCTCACTAGCCTCAGTGGCAGAATGATCTAAGCCGTCACTCCCTTGTGAAGGCCGCATAGCACGTGGCTGGTTGCAACGCTACAAGACGATCGTGTAATTGACCTAAGTGAGTAGTGCTTGTTTCAGAAAGCTGACATCGTGAATATAAAACGAGTTTGATATTTTCTAATCGGACGACTGCTTCTTGAGCAGTGTAATCAGTTTTCCGCGCTTCCAAATTATTGAATGTTGTACCGCGCATGCGTGTGGCCTGGTCGTGGTAAAGGTATCAGTGTATCACCATTTTTTAACCAGTTTTCTTCTTGTTTTGATAATGTTCACAGGTGTGTGTTTATATTTACTAGTGTGTTATATTGTATTTCTGTCCATTATGACAGACATAAGACACTACAGCAAACAGTTTTTGACAAAGTTGATTGAATTGTACCAAACAATGCCATGTTTGTGGAAAGATAAAGGTGATTAATACCTTGATCTTTTGAGTAAAGATAAAGTCTTGGAGGAAATGATAGTAAAATTTCAAGGTTGACAAAGACACAACAAGAGGATCAGTAACTAATTAAATGAACTCATTACGAACCTCTGGAGGAAATCACTATAAAATACCTCCCCCTCCAATGAGCTTCAAGATGATCATTCGTCAGAAAGCAGTGTGTGTGCAATAGGTACCCCAGGTTTGTCAGCTCTCGGCGCTGCTAAACGGTGTCAGAAAGCAGCATTGCACCTGCTACGTGAAATGAGGCCTTTAGACTGGCCTGTTGATTGCAAGGAGCTCGAAGTTCGAATCCCGGTCGGGTATACTAGTGTGGTCTTCCCTAAACGGTTTCCCGCTTTTCTTTCACGCAAATCCTGGTAGATTATCTTTAAAAAACTGGTGACCTGGCGGTCTAGGTTAAGGTGTCAGACTTCTGTGCTGGCGGCCGGGGTTCAATCCTCGGTACCGGCAAAGATTTATCTTATTACCAAACCCCTCCTTCACCTCTGACAAGACATCTTGTGAATGTGGGGAATGCCAGGTCTCCACCGTGGTTCGGATTCCACGTTAAACTGTAGGTCCTCCATTTCATCTCACAATCACCCTACCATTACACATTAGCGTAAGTGCGTATAACCCGAACGGGTAGTAAGACGTGGTGCTAATAATAATAATAATTTAAAATGCTTCCTTAATAATATCCAACCTAGTAGAGTAATTATCATTTTATACACGTATAACCTGAACATATTGGCAACTTAAGTGATCAAACTCTGTCCTCTCTAGATCAAATAGAGCCAGGTGGGAGTCTTCTCCTGATTAAATGGAGCAGGACAACTGTTCTCTAAGGGTCAAATGGAGCTGGGTGACTGTCCTCTCCGGAGCACATTCCAGAGTAAAGGGAGTTCCCTGAGCCGCGTCACGCTGGTTGCCTTCCACAAACACTGCCCCTCTTGCCGAGAGTTCAGCGTAGCAACAGCACAACCGACTGCTCATCCGCACTGGTGGCCACGTGGACAGAGGCGGCAGTCTCTTCTGTTCGATCTGTAGGGGACGGTGAGGTCAGGGTGTGATCCAAACCGGGTGTAATAAGGGTGTTTTTAAACCAATACTTAAAACTTCTCCCTGATCCACGGAAATGTTGGCTCCCTTATTTATGATGTTTACTCTTCATATTGAGTTAAACTAGTTTCGATAGTCAGTTCTCGCACTAGACAGTACCAATAAAACTAATAGTGACCCATTTCGTGGGTCGAATGATCCAAGGCGCCATTCTAGCAATATACTGCCAACCGTGGGGAGATCGGGGTTCGAAACCCGGTCGAATGTGGTGAGCGTGGTCTTTTAGATAGTTTTTCACTCTCCATGTAAATTTCGGTACACTTCCTCTAAATTAAACCTAACCTCAATACTAACACATTAGCGTATCTAGTTGGCCTACATATGTGTATAACCCGATTGGGTAGTGAGATGCGATGACTAAAAACCAGTTACGGTGTCGCCTGGCCGATAAATGTGACTGGTGGCCAGATTCACAGTTAGACTTAGTACTCCTCAAGTGCAGCTCAGAGACAAATGGATCTATTTCGTATATGAACCCGGTTCATTCTATTCTGGTCTAGGAGGCGTACTCAGTCTATGAAAGTGGCCCATTCTATTCTGGTCTAGGAAGCGTACTCAGTCTATGAAAGTGGTTCATTCTATTCTGGTCTAGGAGGCGTACTCAGTCTAACTATGAAAGTGGCCCATTCTATTCTGGTCTAGGAGGCGTACTCAGTCTATGAAAGTGGCCCATTCTATTCTGGTCTAGGA
>CABEEJ010006580.1:0-25447 GCA_901482245.1 Timema douglasi | reverse complement strand
GTGTGTGTGTGTGTGTGTGTGTGTGTGTGTGTAGATTACAAATATGACAACCCAAAAAAAGAAATTGGTAGCTTTCTCACCTTAGATACTACCAGGGGTGTATTGGAGCGGGAACGCGTGGGAGCGACGTTCTGGCACTACTTTTCGAAGAAAAATATTCAAAATAACTTATTTTTTGGTTAATTTTTTCACCCTGCAATTCCAAGCTATACTCCATTCGTGGTAGGAATTACTTCCTGAAAGGTCTTTTTTCATACCAATATCCTACTTATAATAGGTTTCTGGTCGATTTTATATCACTGTTATGTTAAAACTTCCTTCATACTACTAGTCTATACATTCTGATGAAACTTACAGAGCTCTTGTGAGTTCCTGGAATTTTAGGGGAAGTGCGCTAAGTAAGTTTTGCCCTTAATAACCATTAAAAAATGCTCCAAATAGCTTCCAGAGGCATTTATATTTGTGACAGTTCTTCGCCTACAGTGGTTGGGGGTTGTGATAACCCCTTCAACTTTGGGGTTGTGACGGCCTTGCGTTCCGGCACTGCTAAATTTACTACTATAGTTTTAACGTCATAATTCTCTAATTCCATAGAGGGGGTAAGTAGATAAGTATCTCAAAAAATTCATGTTCTTAATTCTTTAACCTCTTAAGGGAAATATTTCTACAGTAATGATCTATCTCTATTATTTAAGACTTGATAGTTAATTTTACCTTTTTGTTGGTCTAAAATTATAAATGAAGAATTTAATAAAAATTCGATAACCATAAGATGTGCAACCCCTGATAAAATTTTGAAAATTTTAAACGGAAGTCGAAATTTTAATGCGAGGTTTATACTTTTGTGGACGCAAGATCGACTTTTTTTTTGGTCCAAATATACTCGTGAGGACATTAATTCTTTGAAAAGAAAATCATAAAATTTAAATTTGGGAGTCAAAAAATGTTTAACGTAAGTATAACGCAACTTATGCTTGGGTTTGCTCGTGTATATTATTTCGTTTCACATATACTACAAGTTATGAGTAAGTATCTCCATTTTCAAACAATAGAGCGAGAAAGTCCGTGCAGAGTTCCGTAATATTTATTTTACATCCATAGTAAGTCTAGCTAGGACATTTGTGTTTACCTATTTGGCAGTAGTGTCTCAGGACAAAAATAAATCTGGGGGAGGGTGGGGGTTGGTGGGGGTCCGGGGTTTCCTCCGGATATTTTTAATATCATATGCTTCAAGAAGCTATTTGGAATTTTTTATGATAATTGTGGGTTAGGGCGTCCTTCTGTTCCGTGATTTACATAAGTCACATTAGAATATTTAAAGGATATTGTAACTTATGTTGCAGCATACTTTATGTATTTGATTATTTTTATACATTAAATGATTTTTATATACATATATCAATTATGATCTTTTACTCCCCGTATATTTCTAGTGTTTGTAAATAAATTCCATCCTCCTCTCCTTTTTATGAACTCTTCTATGACTCTTCCATGGAAGTTTACTCCTGGCTTCAATTTAAAAAACGGTATTTCTGAAATGTGTTTTTACTCTTTTCAATGTTGAAAATGATCTCTCAACTGTTGATGTTGATGCCAGAATCGTTTCCACAAGCTCAAACAGATTTTTAAACTCCTGTAATCTTCATCTAGAATATTTTCACTGATAAACAGTTTGATTTTTTATTGCTTCCTTGAGTAAACCACATTAAGCTCGGAACGCAATCTGCTTGCATCAAAATATTTTCCAAAAAATTTATTTGTTCATTAGGAAATGATTTTTTGTATTCATAAAATTTTTATGACTTTAATAATTACAAAAAAATTTAGATTGTTAATTCTTTCAAAGCGTGTTTGTATTTGCATGACAATGTTATCAATTAATTAATAACGGACTTATCTTAGTTTCAATTTAGGATCTTGATTCAAATTACGTTTACGTCCCCTTTTTTTTGGTCCTAGCCCACAGAAAAAGAAATACCCCCCCCCCGCCCCCCTTCTCGGTGTCCTAGCCTCATTTGTAGTGTTTTGGAATAAATGTAATCAGATACAAGCCTAAGATTTTACAAGCTGTTTTAAGTTTATTCAACCTCAGTTTTACATAAAAACGATGCCCACTTGTTTTGTTTGCAAAATTTGGAAGAGATGCTCAGTGTGGTCAAAAATCTGGGTGAGTAAAATTAGCAAATACATGCTCTGAATATCTTCTAGAAAATGGATGAACCCTTTAGCTACACCGATAGTTTCACTATCGATTATTGTGGGTCTTCTATAATGGTTCCAAACATATTTTCTACCAGGTTTTCCCGATAGTTCATCAAAATATAGTTCCATTGGGTTGGTGCAACACTAGGTTGTCAGTATTTTTTTTTGTATATAATTGTATATAATAATAAAGGTCGCTTACTAGAATGAGAAAAATGTATGCAAGTTTAATGTACTTGACAATGAACAATTTTCTGAGTACCATTTATTTCTCCAGACATTACTGCAGTCCCATTATAGCATTGTGCAACAAGCTTGTCCCTAAACCCTACGCCTGTAACTTACTGTGTCACATGATTAGCCAAAGTCTGTAACTTACTGTGTCACATGATTAGCAGAAACGTCTGTGAAATAAAAAAATCTTTTCATAATTTCACTATCAGAGGATACATATTGAAACCTAGTCAATAATTGTGAAAATGTTGATATGTCTGATGTTTCATCTAGTAAAATAGGTTCAAAGGTTGCGTTTTGAATTTCTTTTATGATTGTATTCAGTAAAACTGTTTTAATTGACTCAATGAGGTCATTTATTATTCCATTTAATAACCCAGTGAATACAGGAGACGATTATAAATGCTGGCTTAAACTGAATCATAATCAGAAATCACTTTCAGGAGCTCAACATAATTTCCCCTATTTAGAATTAAATGACTCATATTGACCACAAAATGCCAGTTGAGTGCTCAAATAACATACAATGTCTAATAGACGATTTTTTTTTTAGATTATCATTGGGTTATCCAATCCTAGTTTTTTTTATGTCTGTCCAGTGAAAGCTCTATCATATTTTTTCCAAATTCTTTTTAAGTTAATAAATGCATTTATATGTGAGTATAATCTTTCGTTCCTTTAAACTGCATTGCAAAGATTGTTTAGATCATTGTAGCTACACATTGTCCAAGTAGTTTTGTTCATTTTGGCAAACAGCAAACAGCAAACAAGGCCAATAGTTTCATATATTTTCTGAACCACACGCAGATATCCAAGAATGCTTTGAATAGATGTATTTATTTATATGCCTAATAAAACCACCCTGTTTTTAATGTGGTTATATTTAACTCAGGAATGAATCATCCAACACTGATTATTTCAAATCTTCCTCCAGCAAAGATATATGTTTTATAGTACAAACAAAGCACGTGCATTCATTACTATAGCCACTCACTCCAATCATTATTGTGTTATTATATGTATATAGAACATAGACTTTCGTTTCTTAGCTTTCACTGACAAACATCAAAACACAAGCAGCTGCTACAACAAACTCCATACAAGATGTGTAGACAGTGTCATATCAACTTCCCCCCTTTTCACTAGTGATCACGAGACTCGAGAAACGGTTGGTTTGTGCGAGATAACAAAGATGTAGGACAAATTATTCCTCAGAGATATGATCTTTGTTAGCAGACATCATTCGACGTAACGCATGTGGACCTTAACACTCCGTAAAAACAACGCTATGATTAGTTTGATGGAAGAAGCTAGTCCATATTTTTGTTCAAGCCCTCTTGCTCGTGGATGAGATGGGCTACTTTTCATACTCTGACAATTCAGATATCTTTCTGCCAACCAAGATGAAGCCTAGTTCTGTTTTCATTTTAAATTATATACAAGTAACTTTCAGTATAGGTAGACGTAAAGCAATATATTGTTTCTATGTCAGACTTACGTATACGCAAGCAGACGCTAAAATAATAAAACACAGTAGCCAGACGTTTACCTTGTTGAGAAGGTTTTAAAATGAGAAGTAGATAAGGCCTATATTATATGGATCGGATTCGACTCTTTCCATAATTCATGGACCGATGTAGTTAATATCATACATTTTTTAAAAATAAATTCTATATACTTTTATCGTTGTTAGCCTATTATTCCTCTAAACTTATTCTTAGCCCATTCTATCTCTAAGCCAGTAATGCAGATGTGTAGGAAGATCCCATATCAACGTTTGCTTAAACAATGTATCAGATAATTCAACCCTACAATCTCCCAATCATATTCTCCAGAAAAGGAGAGCAAGGTATAGAGAGACGATAAGGTGTACTGTGGGGAAAGAGCGTCATGACGATGTATGACCATGGTTACTAAAGATGACAGCTTATATGATCAGGGTTAACATGAGTGCATGGGATAGAGGGAGGGGAAAGGATTAGTGACCGGATCATTGGCAGCTAACATATTTAGGCTGCATCCCTGCCAGCGACATTTGTTGTGGTTGTATCACCACATATCAGTATGGACCAAAAGGAGTTGGGGCTTAGACAGATTACAATGGCGGAATGTCTGTCAGCACTCTTTGTGGTAGTAGCTCCTATTCCCCTATAGTTATAACAACAACAAAATGTTACCCGATAAATGGGTCTTGGTTTTTTTAATTTGACAAAACAAAGTTTTTGGCAATTATTTTATCTCTTTGCTACAACTCATTATTTTCACGGAGCACCAACCCACTCTCTACTCGCTTCTGAAGCATTTCATAAAATTGTGTCAGTATATCGAAAAACATTGTAGCAATATTTTAATATACAATTAAAGGCTTACTAGTAAACGCTAATGTTGGGTATAATATCCTTACATCCTCATATTTTTTTATAAAATATAGCTCACACTTGAACTTGTTCGATAGCACTCGATAATACCAAAATTTGCAAAATCAAGTTAAAGAAAATTCACCTAATACGTTAAGAGATCTTCCCCTGTTCTTTTATCATTAAATGTGTAATGTTTTAATGTGATTATTCACAGGAAGCACGTGGATAAATAGAAAAATCATGTTATCATGCTTACTTTGTTTCCTGTTTTAATCACTTCTTTCTCCAGAGCTATGTGCTCCTTAAAGTTAGGGTGTGGCTTCCTCCTTCGGTAATCCTCTTCGGTGAATGGCAGCTCTGGTTCATCCTAAACATGTTCAAGACAACATGAACAGGAATATGACTCACACCTCGAATTTATATTCTATTATTTTGGTTAAGATAAGGTTCTCTCTCATGACAAGCTAATACTAAATAAAGAAATACTATTAAAGGCTCAAAACATGATTGACTCTCAATTTTGGTTAAAACTAAATGCTAATATTATAAAATAATTTTAATATCAATGATATTTTCAAAATATTTAATCTATTTTATCAGAAAAGCCAACTTTATAAAACTTTATTACTATTGTAAGTAATCTGGAATCCTTGTGATGTTCAAAGTTTATAATAATAACTTTAACCCAAAATTAATTAAAACCATTAGCATTGGGCTCCACACAATAACAACGATCTTTAACTGATCATGTAAAAAGAGCCTCTTGTAGACATAAGGGAAAACACTAGTCAAATTTGGTGGCTGCTTGGATTCGTCTCTCATCAGAGGAGTACTGCGAGCATACCACTTAACGGGTGTGCAACAATTTTATTGGAATGTGTGGGCCAAGGACCCAGGTGATGGTGGTTTTGAAGTGATGTTTCGGTTGGTGTATTCGTCAAATCAGTCCGAGGTTGGGGAGCTTTCATTGTTAATACTGCAGGGGATCAAGTATTGTAATTGGTTTGAGCCTTAAATAAGGGAGCCAATGTTTTACCCTCGTCATATAACTTTTGTTAGTCCAGAGATGATTTTTCTCTTCTCTCTTGTATCTTCGGTTCCACTGGAGGCTATATCTTACTATGAAGAATGACTGTGGTAGCCTATCTCAAAGTATCCTTCCGTATAACAATTGTGCGGTGAAAGACTAAGTGACACTATCGTGTTGAATGGTGTAACACTTACCCTCCATCTCATTTGAACTCGTACTTCAACACGCCACCTCCACCCACACATACACTTCCTCATAGACGGAACATAAGTTTGTGCCCACATCCAATGAGTAAAGAAGTTCTCGCCCGTAAACGTGTAATGGCCGCTACGTAAACTTTATTTTCCGTGCAACCTTCACTTTCATCCTTTCTACTTCTTTCCACGTTATTGTTGATCATTCTCTGTCGTCCCCGAACTCGTCTCTCTCACTCCCTCTTCCCCCTTCACTCTACCTCTCTCTCTCTCTCTCTGAACATGTGGGCAGGGTTTGTACTATATTAGTCTGAGTGTCTATGCCGTCCCACAACTCGTCTCTCTCACTCCCTCTTCCCCCTTCACTCTACCTCTCTCTCTCTCTCTCTGAACATGTGGGCAGGGTTTGTACTATATTAGTCTGTGTGTCTATGCCGTCCCCGAACTCGTCTCTCTCACTCCCTCTTCCCCCTTCACTCTACCTCTCTCTCTCTCTCTGAACATGTGGGCAGGGTTTGTACTATATTAGTCTGAGTGTCTATGCCGTCCCACAACTCGTCTCTCTCACTCCCTCTTCCCCCTTCACTCTACCTCTCTCTCTCTCTCTGAACATGTGGGCAGGGTTTGTACTATATTAGTCTGTGTGTCTATGCCGTCCCACAACTCGTCTCTCTCACTCCCTCTTCCCCCTTCACTCTACCTCTCTCTCTCTCTCTGAACATGTGGGCAGGGTTTGTACTATATTAGTCTGTGTGTCTATGCCGTCCCACAACTCGTCTCTCTCACTCCCTCTTCCCCCTTCACTCTACCTCTCTCTCTCTCTCTCTGAACATGTGGGCAGGGTTTGTACTATATTAGTCTGTGTGTCTATGTCGTCCCCGAACTCGTCTCTCTCACTCCCTATTCCCCCTTCACTCTCCCTCTCTCTCTCTCTCTGAACATGTGGGCAGGGTTTGTACTATATTAGTCTGTGTGTCTATGCCGTCCCACAACTCGTCTCTCTCACTCCCTCTTCCCCCTTCACTCTACCTCTCTCTCTCTCTCTCTGAACATGTGGGCAGGGTTTGTACTATATTAGTCTGTGTGTCTATGCCGTCCCACAACTCGTCTCTCTCACTCCCTCTTCCCCCTTCACTCTACCTCTCTCTCTCTCTCTCTCTCTGAACATGTGGGCAGGGTTTGTACTATATTGGTCTGTGTGGTTACTCATTGCATCCATATTTTTGGACGGGGTAAGCTACACTTCCTGATAGGGTTTACATATATTTCTTTTTTATAAATTCTTTTTCGGTGTAATTAATTTTATTGTCTCTAAATTATTTGTTTGGAGTTATTATATTTAAAATGTTAGGATGGAGTAAATTTTTCTGCCATTGGGTTAGAGTAAAGCCAGGTTTCAATTTTGTAAATTTGTCTCTTGTGGTACTTTCACCCGAGCGTTAATGTAGTTCTGTTTAATCGCTTGAGGATTTATGTTGCTTAGCGCAGTCATGTGGCTACGGCCATTTTTCTCATGGAATGGTGGCGCCGTTTACCTAACGGACATATTTCTACTAAGAATCAAATAACCGAAGCTATTATTTGTGTTTTTAGATAGGAATTCTCCATCTAGATATCATATTCTGGAAATTGGGAGCTAAGTCAATACCGAGTCTAAGATGGCCGCGTTATCTGATAGCTCGTGAATAAAGACAGCGATTTCCATACGTCCGTCATAGACTCTGCCTTAAAATATAAGTGAAGAATTACGCTGGGCACTGGAAAGTTCCTGGATAGCTCAGTGGTTAGAGAATTGGCGTACTAAGCCAAGGGTCCCGCGTTTGATTCCCGTGTCCAGGTGTCATTTTTCAATTTAAAGAATATTCCTATTAAACTTAACTTGTCGCCACGGTAGATTGCAGGGTACTTAAATTTATAATCTTTGTATATATTCATAAATCCATACATACTTTCTGAGTAATTGACATTTCTGACACTAGAGGGAAAGTTTTCAATGTTATTATGTAAATATACCTATCAGGTACTTTTGGGTATAACATGTATTGTCGCCACGAGATGGCAGATTGCTTTAGTTAGTACTAAGCTATTTTGCGAGTAGTATTTTCTTGGTAGATATAACTGTCCAAATGATTTAAAAAATTGATGGTTTAATATTAATCTAGTTCCCAAGTATGGGTTGGGAGGGAATTTGTTACCTAAATATTGAGCTTTAATTGTTGATTGTTTTATTTATAATTTAAAAGTCATGAGCTGGTGTGGAGTTATTTCTTTAAATATATATATATGTATGTATGTATATTTGTATTGTTAAAATATAATAGTACTTATATTCCCTGTACCATGGAATTTATAGGCCACATAATGGCATGTTGATAGACAAGCCAGGATTATTTATTCCTATACATTGATTACATGTGCTGGTTATTTCCTTCTTTAACGCAAGTCAGGTATATGAAGGTTATCCCATCACGTAGATATGGTCACATAGTTACATTTTGTAGGGTTAATAATTCTTTCCTTTACTAAAGTCACCTTTGGTTACTAACTATTATTCTGATGTTAAATTATTTTACTTGAACTTTCCGAAGTTTTGTCTAACGCCCCAATGGCATTTGTGCTTTACATTGATATTTATAGTGCTTTTCTCTGACATTAGAGCTTATATGCTGATTTTATAGTTGACCATACCAAACATTGGGCTGACGTCCATTTATATGCATCATAGGAATTTTTCTACAAGTTAAGACGCTATCAATCAACCACTACTCTTCTGTGTTTTGTATCGTGTATTATTTATAATGTTACTTAGTAAAATAAATATATATTCTTGTTAGCTCCTTGTTTATTATTTACAATGAAGGGAGCTACAATAGGACTATCAATATACTCCAACTGTGCCATTTCCACGTTACTATTATTTCTAAAAGGATTTTTACTTTCCAAATGGCCTTTTCAGTTGGACCATTTGACCTTAGATAAGTAAGACTCCTGACTGGAGAGTGTATAACTTCAAATAAATACTCTCATGCAAATTCCTTGAATGCTTACTTTAATATAATACTTTATCACAAACACAACTCCCCGGGAAATAAGGCCTCACTAATTTCAATGTGAAGATTTTGATCAAGGCTGAAGCCCCCTTATCTTGAACTAGGTCTAACTCCAACAGCTTACAGTAGCTTTTAAAAATCATTAAATTTTCCCTGGTTTGAAAATTAGGAATGTCTTAGACTAACTGCTGCAAAGAGTGATTAAACATAGGAAATAAAATCGATGGTTCTAACTGATTAGTGTTAGCATATTTGGTAGGTAAAATTTTATAAGATTTAATGAACAGCTGTTTATCCCCGGTCAAATTAGACTTATAGAAATACTGTCTTGCTTCGGTCTTGAATTTCTCAATTCCTGAATTTCATGAAGCATTTTTCTTTGTGGTTTTCTTTCTGGCTCTGGCGTGATGGTGGCAGGAAGGTTTATTACTCAGCGTGTGTTGTGCTTAAAAACCGTGTACCATATTCTTGAATGTGATAAATTGTAGAAGAGTGTAGAATTAGATTTATTCTGCTTCCAGATACTCTATTTGATTAATTTTTTTCGGTTCCTTTATTCAACAGAAAGACTAAATGCGCTTGCAGTACTTTCAATGGAAGCAAATATTGATCAATTGTCATCCAGAGATCAAGGAGAAAATTATTGAACTTTTAGCGCAAATTAAAACAAGAAGAATGGATTTAATTTTTAAATGAATAGATCAAGCTTGAACTGTAACAATTTAAGTTAAAGTAAGTAAAAAAATGTTTTTTTTTCTAAGATTTTATCAAGTTCCTGAATATTTTTTTAAACATGTTTTTTTTCTCTTTACACAATTTTAAATCAAAGGCTTAAAATTTTCTGGAGCAGCACCCCCACTAATTTTAACTACGAGCCACCATTGCTTGCATCTCACATAAAGTCGAAGCCACCGGAGTATGGCAGAAATCATGCACATTTATCTTTGCAACATTGACTCAGTTCCCACCTTGAATGGACGATCATACATGTAGTAATGACATTTTTCACAGGCATACAACATGGTGAGTGCTTCTTTTATTTATGTGTAGATACAATTTCTCAAAACTTGTTATGGTTATCGAATCATAAGCCACAGGATGGCTATTATGTAAAATACACGCTCTCAACCCATAACTTGACACGTCACATTGTAGTATAATTGGCAGCCAATGACCAAAGAATGCCAAAACTGGTGCTGTCGCTATCAATTTTTTGAATTTATTTTCATGCTTCATTTCCTAACAGGGACAATATTTTTTGTCAGTTCTCTAAGAGTAATGTGGAATTAAGATATTTGGCAAGTTCAAGCAAACGGAGTAACTCCTTTCTTTATTGAGAATATTGAAGGATTTAAACTGACTGGTTGTGTTTATTAGTATCTTCTAAGCCCTTTTCCAAGACCTTAAACACCATAAATTCAACCATTTTCTGCAAAAACTTTAATTTCTCTACTTTAAATCGGATGATATTCTATCGCACCCTGTAAAAGACATAGTTTAGATTCTTGTCATGTTTTTGGCAGACTTTTCTTGAAATTATGGCATCATCAAAAATAAAAATATATAACAAACCCTTTTTAGTCCCGTGAAAATTTACTGGAACTGTGAAAATCACTAGTGTTGTTGACAGGTCTAAAGGCATACGCTAGAAACCTATAATTGCCTAAAGATTCTGATACGGTGAAAGTTTGGCACTTGGCTCATCCAGAGCAATGTGCCAAATCCCATTTCTCAAGTCAACAATAGAGAAGACGTTTCAGTTATTGAATCTATTCATAATTTCATCAGGGGATGGAATTACTGCGTGTTCTCTATGAAGGCCTTTGTTAATGTCCCTCATTTCCAAACATGGGTGAAGGTCTCAGTTAGACTTCTCCACTATGACCATTAGATTGAATCACCCTGACAATTACTCCAGTTGTTTTTATTTTTATAATCCACAATTGATGAAAGCAACGGGCATTGGGCTACGCAAATTAACATGACCTTTTGCGGATCCCACATAAACACCTCGTGAGGCATCAGGGAAAACACTATTCAAAATGTGTGGTGAATTGATGGCACATGCGTCCATCGTATGTGCGAGTTTCACCTCTTAGATCTTAACAAATATAATGCTATTTAACTTGATACGTAACATTTGTTACGCGCACTCAATGTAATATTATTTATTTTATAAACTATTTTCATAAATGGTTAGCATGTATATTATTAACTTGTTTGTATTACAAATATGGAACTAGAGTGAAACGTGAGAGTTTTACAGGGGACTTTACTAGCACTCTACTTAAACTATGCAATAGTAATTTAATTATAATACTATTACCCGAGTGAAGAAAGATAGTTTTTAAATCTATTTTTGTTAAATTAACTAGCTTAGACCAGCGATATAATTTGTATATTTTAAATTAAAAATATATACTTTGGATATAACGCTATTTTACTATGTTCATTGCTTTGTGTTATTAAGGGGGTAGAGTGGTTTCAGACAGTTCCTGTGCCTAACACGATGGTCCTGCGTTTCTTGGGAACTCACTGGGTCGATAGGTTTGGTTAGAGCCCATGTCATCATTGTTGAAATCAAGATGAAGTGTCTGGTTTCTTTTAGATTCTTGTAAGCCTTTGGTGTGTCGTGTTTCATATTGTCTAGATGTTGTTGGAGAGCTGCAACAAACAATGGCCCTCTCACTGCACATAGACATAGATATGAGCAGAACAGGGATGATCTCGCTGAGGCAACAAATAGGCGTGTGCATACGTTTGACAACAATGATACATTTAATGAATAGTTGTTGTGCGACCCTAGTGACCATTCCGAGACCACGTCGCTCTTAACCCCTTTTTTCCTCGAGCCCCTCCCTCGCGCGGTCCGCTGGGCGGGCCACCGTCCTCCTCAAGGCCCGTCCACTAAGTTACAAACACTCTAAGAGATCGCGCCAGGGCGAAGGGCTCGATCAAGCTAAAGACAATAAGCAATAAAAGGAAAAAAAACTTATTCAAATGTAAAAACATTTAATAATGATGCAATAATCGTAGTCTTAGATTAAGCATAAGAAGGTTAACATAGACATGATAGGATAAGTTAGAAAATAAGACCAAGGAGGAGGGTTGGCCACCCTCCTCTCAATGATAGAAATCGCACTTGTGCGGACATAAGGTAAAAATAAATAATAAAGATCACCTGTCTCCTACCTATTGATTTAGTTTCATTTCTTTCACCCAAACACTCCTTCCAAACACTCCTCAGCGCTCAGAACCATCCGGGCTGCCATTATTCCTTCACCTATCCTTTTTTTTATCTAGTTAATTTTTCCTCAGCGCTCAGAACCATCCGGGCTGCCATTATTCCTTCATCCCTTCTTTTTTTATCTAATTAATTTTTTTCTTAGCGCTCAGAACCATTCGGGCTGCCACTCCCCATGACCCCCACTCCAACACCATTCCGTATCGTCGCAGCAAGGGAGGTAGAAGCCGAAAGGCCAGGGGAGAACATTACCGTATATTCAAGGCCCTCCTCACCCCGACACCGTTTCTATACCCATCCACGTCATCCTCCCCTGTTCCCCAGAAACCCCTTCCCACGCAACCCGCCTACCGATTACGACCCCTCTCTCTTCCGCCTCCGTATCATCTTGCCGACTACCACTCTCTGACCCATTCAGACCCCAGAAGGACGCATATTAAATGCCTCTCCAATAAGAAGCTGCAGCAGCGACTTCTAGACCTAGGTCTAGACGACGCACCTCCCCGCTCCCCGAAGCCAGAAGAACAAAGAGCGGAACAACATAGTAATAGATTTGTCATTCCTGTGTTGTCCACCGAACCTAGAAATGTTTTATCCTACAAGTTTTTATGGTTGATTTGTATTCCCAAGGTGTCCTTGAACTAATTCAACTCGGTTGTAGAGACGACAATATATTAAAACTACAGCAAAATCCATAAATCGCAGATGGCCACCCAAAATATTGTACATTTAATTATCTTGGCCTGTAATGCACTTAAAAAGATTATTTTGGTTTTAAATCCATCCAGTTTTTCATCAGGCATTTCATTCTACATCATTTACGAACAAAAGAAAACATGGCAGCCATATCACTATGTGGCTACCCTAATAAGTATATTGCACATGTTAGACATTATTACGAATCATACAAAATGCCTATGAATTGCATATTGAGTTTAAAATAATTCTTTATTCCGAATTACATTAGCACAAAAGAAGTATTTGTTACGGTAAATAAAAATAATAATAATGCATTTACCGCCACTCACCATCCAAGTTATCAGATTCAGCAGACCAATACCGATTGCATACTTCATGATAGTACTCATCCTCAGGAGAATAAACATCGTCATCCTGGTCAATATCTTTGGACTTGTCTTGATCAACCTCACCTGCTGAACAACCTTGTTTGTTGCTAAAGATTTGACTCTGTCAGTGAATGGATTTTAACATTCTTCTTTGCTGGAGCAGTAGCAATATAATAAGCGAAAAATACGTTATTTGTGGAATCTGCAAGCCTCACTGCTACACATCTTGCCTTTTGCCCTACACTGACATTTAAGTGTATAAATGATCTATGGTGGATATGTGTCACCAGCAGTAACAGGAGTTGGGATTCCATTACTTAAATTCAACCTGAATTGAGTTATATCACCCGATTTATCTGGGGGCGCATGCAGGTTGCCAACTTTTCACAGCATTACCTGAAGATGGACCCGAAGAACATGCTGCAACATATTGGGGGATGTTGGAGGTACAAACATGATTTTTGACTTTTCTTGTTAGTGAAGATTTCGGATCTAGCAAACTCCAGTGATGTCCCTGGTGATTAACCATATAAGGTGGTGAAGCAGGCAGTAGCAGCCTCCATTAGAGCCTCAGATGTAGCGTCAACTTCTCCCAGAACATCATCCAACACGTTAAATTCCCCTGCAAGCAACGTTTTCAGCGCAGTTGCCTTGCCTTTACCGAATAGATACGAGGTCATGTCACAGCCACTGAGGGCATACGTGCATAGTATCTGCAAACATTTTGGTCCAAGTTTAGCACAGGTACCATTGATATCTAGCACTATTCCAACCCACCGCTCCATCTGTACTCTGAAATCCAGATGTCCCCGATATATCCAATAGATAGGTAGAACAAACACATCTGTGTCGTCACTCACAACACCTTTATCACTGATTGAGGCGTCAAGGACACACAATATAATGGATACCCCCCTCATCATGGCTAAGGGTAACATCACTAAGAGTCTCAACCTTGTCATTTTCTTCAAGAATGAATGAATCCAAAACACTTGATAGTTTTTTGTTGCGTTTGCTATTCATGATTGCATTCCTTTTAGAAAGAGAGCTGGCGATGGTGAGATCATAATCGATTACAATTTCCCCAGCTTGGCGTATTCTTTCATGGCTGATACATCTATGTATTTGTCGAAAACGACGACTTTCTTGGTATCAGGATAGCGACTCAAGCTACCCTTGATTGAGGCGATGACATCGGATGGAGTGCCATGATGCGGCAAAACAATATGGTAGAACAATTGTGAAATGTCAACACTGACAATATCAGATGATTCAGGTGAAATATCTATTACACCAGCCTGTGCATGAATGAGCGAAGGAGGCACTGAACAAAGTTTATAAGCAAAGATTGATTAAATTCCATGTTTGTCATTGATCAATCATCATTAGTCGAAGAAAGCTATTTTCCAGATTGATGACTGGAAATACTTTGCTGCATTTTGCCTTCTTCTGTAAGGGTCAAAAGGTCCATTGTCATGATGAAATTACTTATAGGGGAATGAAACCAATTAGAGAGGCTATCGATGTAGTTATTTGTCATCTGTTCACCTAATGTCAATAAATCAGCCACATCCACCTCAGTGGTGACAACTTTTCTTGTGTACTGGATTGTACAATTGAGGTCGGCTATCTTCCAATGGATGATTGTACTTGTTGACCTCTGCAGCAATATGATCACAATACTCAGCATCCAAGACACGCTTGTATTTCAGTTATTTAGTGTGTTGTTACTGTACAGATTGACGTGATGGATCAGCACAGTAGATATTGTCCATGCTGTCTGAGAGGTGCAAATTTATAGGAAACGCATCAATCCATTCAGCAGACAAGGTCGTGCCTTTCAGAGCTGCCTTGCCAAGTTTTGTGGCAACATTTCTGTATTAGCTTAACATAAAGAAACAGGTGTGACATTTATAAATTAATGATTTACAAGTAACCTAGTGGCGGCCATCTTGTGATATGGCCACCATGTTTTCTTTTGTTTGTAAATGATGTAAAATAAAATGCCTAATGAAAGCCTGAATAGAATTAAAGCAAAAATTACCTTTCTAGATGTATTAAATCCAAGATGATTATTAAATTTACACTATTTTGGTGGTCATTTTGGATTTATGAATTTCGATGTAGTTGCCCAACACTGTTGACTCTACAACAGATTTTAATTTAAAAGGACCCCTTGGGAGTACAAATCAATCCATAAAGTTTATAGGATAAAATATTTCTAGGTTTTTTGTCCACCAAATCGACTATAAACTCTTTCTGGAATTTCTCACGCAAAACAGTGTCTTACTAGTGAGAATAGCCCCATGACTAGGACTAATAAAGATTATTTAAGTGATGAAACAAACATTCTTGGAAATACTCATAAAAATAAGTATTTTTCAATCTCAAATTCCTTTATAGAAAATAAGATTATAAAAAGAAGACCACAATCTAATGGATAGTTAGATTTTTTAACAGCGGTCAAAACATAAAACAACCTTAGGAATTAAATAAGCTATAGACATTAGCGTCAATGATCGAGAGAAATTCTTAACAGAATAGAGTTTTGAACTTAAGGAATATATAATTCTGACCTTCGTACCAATGATGACTATTTATACTTTTTATACAATTGTGCGTTGTTAACAAGCAAAATTTTGTTCACACGCTTTAATTATCAAACCAAGAAACAATTAATTTACTATGAGCCTACCTTTGCGAATGTTTAGAGAGTACCTGTAGTGATGAGATGATAGCTGGGGTGCCCCAATCTAGTTTCTTGAGCACTTAATAATTATTTTAAATGGGAGAGTACCATGGCTGTGTACCCCGAGACTAAAATATGCTTGACCACAGTTTTCCGCTATACTAAGAAAAAGCGTGGGATAGGTCAGCCCAGAGCTATTAAGAGAGAAGGGTAAATGTGGTTCTGACACCTAGTGCTAATGAATATAATTAATTACAAAAAAAATATAGCACAGCTGGATCAGTAGGTATATTTATACTAAACATACCGCCCCTCTTTAACTACTAGTTTAATGAATGAGTAGAACAAAGGATACAACAATCACGAAAGAAGCTAAAATACAAGATCCACCAATTAAAGAGACAAAAAAGCTAAAAACAAAGAGATAAAAAAAAAGGAAGAACATAATCACAATATACAACACTGGTTGAGTGGGAGAGGAAACACTTTGATCACAGGCCTAGACAGTGCGCAGATGTACAACTCGTACAATGCCATCTTTTCCAGGTGAGGTCGAAGTTACGCGTCCAAGACGCCAAGATAGAGGTAGTGTGTTGGGTTCATGAATGAGGACGAGATCTCCTGCTTGTAGATTAGCTTTCTGCGTTGTCCATTTTGAGAGTTGCTGAAGAGTGTGTAAATACTCCTTATGGCATCTTTTCCAGAAGTGTTGATAAAGTCATGTGAGTAAATTCCATCTTTTCAATCGGTTGCATGGTATGTCAGACACATCAGTTTCAGGTACGGCAACGAGAGGAGAGCGGATCAAGAAGTGTCCCGGGGTTAGAGCATCTAGTTCGTATGGGTCAGTGGATAGAGGGACTAGTGGTCTAGAGTTCAACATAGCTTCCACTGTAGTCGTCAACGTTATGAATTCTTTTAAGGTAAATATCTGATCTCCAATTACTCTTGAGAGGTGGTATTTTGTACTTTTGATCGCAGATTCCTAAAGTCCTCCCTGATGTGGTGCGGCTGGAGGCTGTAAGTGAAACGTGATGGAATGTTGTGATGCAAACTGTTGAAATTATTGAAGTGTGGCCTTGAGCTAGATAATCGTTATTGTTTTTCTTCAACTGGTGAGAGGCACCTATGAAGTTTGTCCTACAATCCGAATATAGGTCTGAATAGAGCTCTCTTCTTGAGACAAAGTGGGTGAGGTCAGCTATGAATGCATCCGAGGTAAGGTCTGTGATGACTTCGAGGTGAACTGCTTTAGTTGAGAAGCAGGCAAAAAAGCAGATATAGACTTTAATAGGCTGGAGGCGTCTGAGAATGGACCTCCATAATCCATTAGAGATTTGAGGACTGGACGTGAGGGAGTAACTCGAGGTTCAGGTAGATCACCCATCATGGGAGCTATGAGCTTTGGTTAGTGGCAAAAGCAACGAATACATTTGAAAATTCAAAGTCTAATTGAGCTTCGAACAGAGAGGATCCAGAATTGTTGGGACAAAATAGACTGCAGCAATTGAGGTCCAGCATGGAGATGCTTTAGATGATAGTGATCAATGATCAGGTTGACAATATGATGTTATTTTGGTAACACGATAGAATGTTTAGCTTCGTGAGCCAAATTTGAGCATCTGAGTCGTCCACCTACTCTCAATCTTCCTTGGCTGTCCAGGAACGGTGATAAGCGTTGAAGTTTGGTGCTGCATGGTTTCTTAATCTTAATGAGTTCTATGTCTGCGGTAAAGGTTCCAAGTTGGATAACTTGGCAGATGCGTTGAATGGCTTCATTGAGTTCTTGAGGACTGATGGGGTCCTATTTGGTGATATTTTGATCTGTAGTGTTTAAGAAAGCAAAGTACGAAAGCCAATATTTTGATGAGTTTCGTCCACGACAAGTAATAGAGCAGTAATGTTTGAATCGAATCAGCAGAAGGATTAGCAATGAGAACATTTAATAGTGAGGGTTTGACATCAGGCAATGCCGCTTCGGCCACAGGAGTGAAACGAGAAAGAGGCCACTGTTCAGGTGGAAGAGAGAGCCACGGAGGACCAGACCACCACAGGGGATGATCGTTGAAATTTTTAGGGGATAAACCCGAGAGGCACAGTCCTCTGGGTTGTGGGGAGAAGTGATATGCATCCAAGTTTGAGGAGGTAGCCATTCTTGGATTTGTGCGATACGATTAGCCACATACACTTTGAGCCAATATGGTGGTGTATGAATCCACGATAGGATAATCATAGAATCTGACCAAGCAGTTCTTGAGTCAATTTTGCAATGTGGTGATAAGAGGTCAGTGCAATAGTACATAAGTTTGGCCACTAAGTGAGCGGCGCAGAGTTCCAAGTGAGGTATGGAAATTCTTTTGAGGGGAGATACATGTGATTTGGTGATGAGAAGACTAACTGTCACTTTGTTGTGGAGGTCAAAACATCTTAGGTAGAGGCAACACCTATACCCTGCCTCACTGGCATCACAGAACCCATGGAGTTGAATGTTGGTAGCAGAAGCGAAATAGAAATAGCGTAGTATGCTATAGGCTTCTAACACCGGAATATTATTCAAAAATATTTCCCAGTTTTTAGCAATGTCAGCAGGCAATGGTTCATCCCACTGTAGGCCTAATGTCCATTACAGCTGGATGAAAGACTTTGCCCTGAACACGACAGGAGTTAACCAACCACAAGGGTCATAGATTTGAGCCACAATTGGAAGAACGATATACTTTGTAGGCTTGCGAGCGTCTACTGTCACTCACATGCGATAGGCTCCTGTCACTCACATGCGATAGGAGAAGTTGTCAGAGTCAGGTGTCCACTGGAGACCGAGAATGCTAAACAATGGTGTTCGAAAATAAAGAAGGGTTTCTCTATGGTCCTGTGGCACTGAATCAAGAAGTTGAGACGTATTACTTGACCATTTTAGTAGTTCAAAGCCTCCTAATTTTAACAGCTTGGTAAGTTAATCTTGGAGAAGTAGCGCATCTTATATAGTGTCTTTTCCACAAACTGCATCATCTACCAAAATTTGTGTTTGCAATACCTTGGATGCACGCGGGTAGTTGTGTCCTTCATCCTTCACTAACTGGCGGAGAGTTCTTAGTGCAAAATATGGGAACGAGGTAATTCCATAAGTGACAGTGCTAATTTGGTAGGCAGTAAGAGGTACTGTGGGGCTGTCACACCAGTAAATCAATTGGTACGTTTGACCATCAGGGTGTATCAAGATCTGTCGGTACATTTGTCTAATATCGCATGAGAAGACTATGGGGTGGTGACGAAAGTGAGTGATCACATCACAACTATAATTTTGAAGTTTAGGCCCAGGTTATAAGACCTGATTTAATGAAACTGAGTTGGAGGTGCGGGTGCTGGCATCACAAACGACCCGTAGCTTAGTTTTGGACGAGGTTGAATTCATGATTCCATGGTGGGGCAAGAATTAGTGGGGTAAGTTAATATCTGGAGGTGATTTGCATTCAGTAATGTGACCAGCTGTAAGATAATCCTCCATGAAGTCTACATACATTTGTCTGAATTGAAAATGAGTAGTAAATCGTCGTTCTAAAGCATTAAAACTATTTCTTGCATTTTTTGACAAGTCAGCGAGAGTGAGATTCCTTGAATGGGAGTTGTACTACATATCGACCGGTATCATCTCGAGTGTGCGTAGAGACAAAATGATCTTCACATAATTGTTCTTTAGATAGGCCCACGCTACGTGGAGGTTCTTCAAGTTTCCAGAAGTTTTGCAAGGAGGAGTGAAGGTCAATATCATTGGCAAAGTAGTGACACCATTAAGATGTGCTGGAGGTACACTGGGTGCAGAGAAGGGGGTGGGTCCCATAAGGACGACACCAAAGACAGTACCAAAGGCAATGGGCAGGTCTTTTCTGAGAATATATTGTTCACCAGTCATAATTTGTGCAAAAAAGTCTGCACCTAAGAGGATATCTATGGGCGCAGGGGTGTCAAAGGAGGTCATCTTCAATTTTATGTCAGTTTAAAGGGTCGCACGAGGAAGATCTGAAGTCATCTTATCCAATATCAATATGGGATGCTCTTGGGATATTATATTTCCATTCAGAGAAGAAATATTAAGACAAGTTAGGCCTTTAGTATTTACCAGAGCTTGGGAAATACCGTTGATTGAACTTGAGGCGCAAGTGCGTTTAACCTGTAGCAATTGAGCAAATTGTTCCGTGAAGAAAGTACTTTGAGCAGCAGAATCCAATATTCCACGAACAACAAGGGAGACACCATGAGCTGTTAAGAGATTAACAAGAGCTGTTGCTAAAAGTACGGTGTTATGTACATGTGACAAACCCACAAATGGAGTATTTGTGGTTGATACGTTGGCTGATGCTTGTTGACTTGCAAAACTCTGGGTGTTGTGCGGTGGATGAGTAGAGTGACCTTAGACGGGTCTGAGTCCAAATGTAGTGAAGTGTGATGTCTTTTATTACATTTGTTGCATGAACGTGATGATTCACAATTGTTCAGTGTGTGAGAGTGACCAAGAAAATTATAACATATTCCATTAGCTTTTACAAAATTAAATCTTTCTTGAGGGCTTTTGACTTGGAAATCTGGAGAGCGATAAATTGAATGAGTGTCAGCTTTACAAAAAACACAATTAGTGTGAGAGGTGGATAATAGTGTGACCTTGTGATTTTGATAGGACGTGGGTTTGATGCCACCTGACATCCTTGACAATTAGTAAGGGACTTATGGTGTATGAGAAGTGTGCGGGTGCTTCTGGGTGGTATTCACATTGTTTGCCGACTCAAGATGTGACGCTCCAAGATGTAAAAATTTAATCAGTTCATCTACCGTCGGTAAACTTACATTTGTTCCGTGGCTGCTCTCGAACCTGTGTCGAGTGTTGCCGTCGAGTTTGTGCAACAACAATGAGAACAATAGAGGACCTTCGAGAGCTGTGCCTTGTTCAAGAGCGTAGAGAGCTTGACTGTTTTCATCGTAGCTACTGAGCATGTTACGTAGGCTCTTGAGTGACCCACTAGTGACATGAAGCAAATCGATGATTTTATTTATGTGAAGGGGAGAAGTTAAGTTTCTTATGTTGTGTTAGCGACTACACAATAAATCGTAGGCTATCTGATAGTTGGGCACGGAAAGGGGGAGACTCTTAATTAAATTACGTGCCTCTGAGCTTAGCGTTGACATCAGATATGACATTTTCTCAACAGGTATTAAGCTTGAATTTTGGTGAATAGTTGTGTTGAACAAATTGTGATAACTCATCCACTGTGATGAATCGCCAGAGAAGGTCGGTAGTTCAATTTTCGGTAAGCGTATAGAAGACGTTGGAACCAAAGACCCACTAGGCGCGGAGTGACTTGAATCGTCCAGTTGAGGTTCAGTAGTGGGAAGTAACATTGTTATACTACAGCTTAAAAAGGTACGCAATTCAAATATTTCGTCTTGATTCTGAATTACAATATCATCATTGTAATCTTCAATTTCTTCCGAAACAATCTTAAGATAACAGCTTTTCAAACTCATTACGTATGGACTCAACTTCCTTTTCGAACAAATATAGTATTCGAATGGGATACTCGGACAATACTTCCCCTTTGTCAACAATGGAATGTGCTTGCATTACAAACTCCCTAATATTAACAAGGCGTTTCTTTATAAGGTCGCATTGTTGAATGAAAGTTACGAACTTCATGCTGACCAATATTAGTAAAATAAACAAAAATACACTTGAACTAATTAAATGAGTTACAATCAAAACAAAATCAAGAGTCCACAACAGGTTCGTGAGAGAGCAGTACAACAAAACTACGTAATTATGAATCTTATCAACATGGCAAGTGAAACTGAACCTAAAGTCCGGGGACACAGGGGTGAGTTTATAAATGGATTGCATATTTACAAAATCAGCTATAGCCAAAAATAAAAAGAAATATTGTCATCTCTGGATTCTTTAGTTCATTGGCTACGAGTTTAACCTTTTAAAACGGAGCAAAAATAGTCATTAACAGCATAAAATCAAGGTATAAAAGTGGATCAAGTAGCAAAAGAAGTTAATTCCCCACTGTTTACTGTTACAAATGAGGTTATATCCACCAGTCACATCTATAATTGCAAGAGCAGTTAAATGCTTATGTCAAAATGTCAACCTTATACTTCAAATTGCAAAAGCAGCTAAATTTTTTGTTGTAACAATAAGGACCATTTTGATCGATAATCTATCTACAATTAAAATTATTTTACTTTCAAATACAATAATATGAGGTGTAAAAATAATTATGAAAGTGGGTACAAGAAAGTAATATGTTGGTTACACTGGATAACAGCTGGTATTTTGACAACAAATCCGAAGTTTATTTGTGTATACTTTAAAGCCCTATTACAGGTAATTTCTTCAAAAATGATGAATCAGGACCTTAATGGCATAGCAGTGGAAGAATGCAATGTTGAAACTCCTCATAACAAGTCGAGGAAGAAGAAAAAAAGTCCAGAATCATGGAAAAGGAACATTGAAAAGAAGGCCAGGTATGTGAACAAACCTCATATTGTTATCATTGTACCTTTACATTGAGCATTTAAATAAAGAGTATAGTATGTAATTCACTATTATTTTTTCCAGACACCATCCAAAAGGATTTCCAAAGATGCCCACATGCGATCACAGAGGTAAAAGTGGATATACATGCGGCCATCTTTCCATGCAAGACATCAGAAAAATCCACTTTAAATATTACAAAGATGCAGACCTACAATCTAAAAATAACTTAATTTTACAACATGTATTAGTTTCATCTGAAAAACGGAGTCACCTTCCCGAAGGTAGAAAATCCATAATGAAGGTGAGCCCTACTTTCTTTTTACCCAAGCAAAGACAAGCTAATAAGGAAAATGTTAAATTATGTTGATCTGCAGTTTTAACAATTCTTCAAGAGAGCAGCAATCGTATTCAGAAACTCTGCCACCAATAGCTTGAATTAGGTATCACTCCTCCTGAAACTCGTGGAGGTACTCGGAAGTAAAGCAAAAGGATGATGTCAAAGAATTTATTAAGACATTCAAGCCAATACAAAAGCACTACTCAAGGGGAAGAAAAAATAATACTATACGGCAGTACTTACCAAGTGAACTAAGTGTAAATAAAATGTGGAAGATGTACATAGAAGCAAATATCTCTGAAGATATACAGGTCCAGTATGAGTTATCTCAAAATACTTTCAATTGAAACTTCGATATTGGATTTGATGCGCCCTACACTGACAAATGTTCAACAGTCACAAGGCTTGAGTAACAAATAGCAAACGAGAATGACAACAATAAAAAATAAGATTTAAAAATAGAGTTCAAAGGCCACAAAATTCGTGCTGAAAGGTTTTATGAAATACTGCGATAAAAGAACGATAATGAACTGGTAATAAGCTAGGACTGCCAGAAGAATCTTGTACTCCCTAAAATACCAGACCAAGCCACTTATTACAAACGTCAACTATACCTTTAGAATTTTACGATAAGTGAAGGAGTATCAACATCTCCTCAAAACAAGACCAACACATTTGCCTACCTTTGGACTGAAAACAAGTTTGCTAAAGGATCCAACCAAATATCCTCAGCTGTTCGTCACAGGCTCACACAATGTGAACTGGATGGTGTCACCACAGTCAAACTTTTCTCTGATAGCTGTGGTGGCCATGATTGCAATGTTGTCACGATGGTTATTACTGGAAGCTCCTATTAGTGTAAAGAAAATCATCTTGTACTTCCCTATCGTGGGCCACTCATTCATTCCGCCGGATAGAGTGTTTGGCAACCTGGAACGACAGTTTCGAACAAAGAGCGTTATTGACAACCCAGACGGGTATATCGAAGTTATTGCGGAACACTGTACAATATAACATCTTGGAGAAGGCTGCCCCGTTCAGGACTGGAAATTATATGGAGATGAAGTTTTGAAACAACCGGGTCAATGGCACTTACAATTCCAGAAATTAAAGAAGATTTTTTTTTTCAAGGACAAAGACCAGGAAACTTGTGCTAATTCAAGGAGAACCATTTTATGGCTTTGAATGTGGTGAACCAAAATCCCTGGTCAAGAAGGGTAAAAAAATTATCAAATGCAAGGATTCCAGAAGTTCCTAAAGGTGTCCCAATCAAGCTTGCTAAAGTAAATGATTTGCGCTTTTTGCTTGTTCTACAATATGGATAACAGTGGCAAGACGATCCCAAACTCAACTTTTACATCAAGGTTTTTCTTCAACTGGATTCACCACAGCCTGATGAAGGAACTGATGAGGAAGATATCCTGCATGATTTGGAAATTAACCATGAATATGACCATTAAGTTATAGCATAAACATTTTTATTTCCTGTTATATTCAAAAATGTCCAACATTTTATTTTTCATTTAACTAAAAAACTTTTATGAAACATTTTTTGCCAATCATGTTTTTCTTTGTTTATTGTTTTATTTTAATTTTAATTTAACATAAAGATAAAAGAGTATAAGATGTATTTTGTAAATAAGTAACTAAATGTCCAATAACGGACTCTTAAGATTTAACTGTTTTTGCATCAGTGCAGAAAATATAAATAGTGGTCCCTTCAGTTCCAAAAGCATCTTAATCCTTTGTCCAGTTGCAAAACCAGTCAAGTGCATTTAATTTTATTTAATAAAAATTTGAATTTGTATGCCATATTAACACGTTTTGTAAAATAAAACAATGATTTTTTCTTGATTTTTTAAGAAACGTGAGAAAATGAGAAAAATTACAAAAGTTTTTCCCTCTAACCAAAAATAATTTCAAGTGGATTTAACTACTTTCGCCAATGGGCGACTCAAATATGGGTTTGTAATGAAATACAAACTAAAATGGTTAAGCTCGTGTTTATAAAAAAGAATATAACATAATTGAAAATACTTTGTAGTTATTAATAACTTTATGAGCAGAGTTATTTGTCCTCTTAATAGACTGTACTGTACCATAATGAGAGTTCATTTATTTTAAAGAAATAGATCCTGCCTGGAGGACCAAATTTTATGTGCGTTGTTAACAGGTGAGATTTTGTTCACACGCTTTAATTATCAAACAGAGAAACAATTGATATACTATGAGTCTACCTTTGCGAATGTTTAGAGAGTACCTGTAGTGATGAGATGATAACTGGGGCGCCCCAATCTTATTTCTTGAGCACTTAATAATTTTACATGAGATAGTTCCATAGCTGTGTACCCCGAGACTAAAATACGCTTGAACACAGTTTTTCCGCTATACTAAGAAAAAGCGTGAGATAGGCGAGACCAGAGATATTAAGGTGGGATGGAAGGGCTGAATAAAGTGCAAAAATATTGCCTATTTCTGGCACAGTTTCTGGGATTATGAAACATCGCAGAA